>OY992811.1:2425421-2455421 GCA_963921375.1 Tiliacea citrago
GATCGCGTTGTTACCCTTCGGCATCTTCGCTAATAAACACCTTTAGACGGAGAAAGGAGACGGGGGGGGGGACAATGGCGCAAAGCGGTGTTGGGTAAGAGTAGCAGAGTGACGGGTGGCGTTGGAAAAAAAAAATGGTGGGGGAAGTCGGGATCGTGCGATCAGGGTGCGCGACATGAATCATGCGACGGAGAAAACAGGCGTTTGTGCGGGATGGTAAGGAAGGGGTAGGATGGGAGGAGTGCGAGTCATGCAGTGAGGCGGAGTGTGCACCCATGGCATTGCAACGTGGGCAGCCTGGGGGAACGCAGCTGAGCGGACGGGCGGAGCCGTCGAAAGAAGTTCAAGAGGAGTGTCACGACGACAGCCCCAGTGAAGGTGTGCACGTGCGCGCCGATGGCGAGCATGGCATTGACGTGACGTCGACCCTACGATCCCTCCTCTGCGCCTACTCTTGCCTGCCGCTTTGCTCTGGTGTGAGGGGCGCTATTTCTCTTTTTTTTTGTTCGTATTTGTTTTGTTTTCCGTGTGCTCGGCTCTTCTCCGTGCAGCACGCGTGTGGCGGCCTCCCACTCTCTTTCTCCTCTGGCACCGTGAGGTGTGAGTGAAGGGGTACGGCTACGCAGAGGCGGGGAGTGCGGGCTCTGAGGACACCTGCTCACCCTGCTCTCCCTCTCCCCCCCCCCGGCTGAAGGCACAGCTAGCCCCACAGGCGAGCACGACGAAGACGAGCGATAGGCAGGTGAATCAGATAAAAACAAAAAAAGAGGGTAAGATGGCTGTGAAGGAAAGTAGGCAGGCGCGCAAAATACGAACGAGTCGACAAGAAGAAAAAAAAGAAAAGCACGCACCATAGGAAGCGGTGAATGACGACGAAGGTGCCAACAACGTCGCACTGTAGAGGAGCGTCGGGAGATCGTGCGAAGGAGAGAGGGGAGAGGGGAGAGGGGAGGCGTCGAAGACTGAGATGGACGAGGGAGAAAGCGCGTGCACGGTCTGCGCCAATCCTCTTCCCCCCCCCCCCCCGCCACCCTCTCTCCCTGTCACGCTCTAGTCAATACGGACAGAACTGCCCGCGCCGTTCTTGGAGCCGCGCTGCTTTGGGATGTTCACGACAAGCTGCGCGTCGGTGAAGCTCGCGCTGACCTTGCCGTCGTCCACGGGGGCCGGGAGGTCAAAGCAGCGCTCGAAGCGACCGGCACCGCGCTCGGAGACGAGCAGCTGGCTGTCATCCTGCTTCAAGAGGTGCTGGCGGTTGCCGGCGATGCAGACGACGCTGGCGCTCTCCGTGTACACGCGGAGGTCCGACTTGCTCACCTCCGGGAGGTCGGCGATGAGGGTGTAGGCGTCGTCCTGCTCCGTGATGTCCACCGCCGGAATCCACGAGCCGCGCGAGCGGGACGAGAAGAAGGAGTTGAAGATCTGATGTGGGTTGCCCCCCATCGTCGGGAAGAAGGGGAAGATGATGCCATCCGCCTTCTGCGCGTCCTTGTCGCCCGAGTCCTTCTTGCCGCTACCGGGGAAGCCAAACATTCTTCTTCTGTTGTTGTTGCGTGTGCACGTCACTCGGGTCCTCTCTCGCGCACCCTCGGCTGTCGGCACTACAGAATAGAAGTCGGAAGGAAACGAGCGGGGTTGTGGGAAAGAGAGAAAGAAAAGAAGCCCGGAGGCGGGGGTTAGCTGATAAGGGGTGTCGTGAGGCGCTGGTGTAGGGAAGCGTTCTTGTATTGCATGTGCGTGCGTTGGCGTGTGCACGTCGTGTGTGTGTGTGTGTGTTTTGTTGTTGATTGTTTGTTTACGCGCGAGACGGCGAGAACAAAAAGTGAGAGGCGGCAGTAGAAAGGTGATGAGAGTGTCATGGAGGGCCGGGGATGTGGCATAACCGCGCAGCGGAGAAATTGAGGGGAAAGGCTGGGTGCCTGTACACCAGACACCTGGCAACTCTGCCATCTCACGTGATCGTGACGTGAGCCGCGTCCAGCAGTCACCCGATGCAGCGCTTGCGGCTGCCGCGTGCTCCCCCATTCATGCCGGTTGCGTGGCGCCACGACAGGGTTGGCACGCCTTGACGTTCTCTCGCATGAACAGAACGCGGAGACGGACACCCACAGCGGCAGCAGCGCAGCCCCATGCCACGCAGGCACACACACACGTGTGACTCTGGCCTGGAAGCGAGGTCGAGCTGACCGTGGTACTTCTCTTGTGCATTTTTTATTGATTTCGTTTGGCAGTTGATGCGGCATCGGCACCACAGAGAAAAAAAAAAGGCACTCGGACGAGAGGATTAAGAGACAACGAGGTGGTTTCGGTAGGAGACCCATACGCACCTGGACAGGGGGGGGGGGCTGGGCACCACACGCAGACGACAGAGGAGGCGCGAATGCGTTCACCGTCAGCGCCTTTTGCGGTAAAGGTAAGAAGGCGTCAGGACGGGGCACCCAGTGGGTTGTCAGCGGTCTTTTCCCTCAGCGGGAGAAGACAAACAGAAGAGCGAAGGGCAGCGTGACGCGTGGCGCGGGGGGCTACAAACAGCATGCAAACACAGCAACGCCAGCGGTGCGGGGTTGCTGCGCCAACTCGCACAGGCGAGGATACGCGCACGACGTCCCAGAGAAGGGGGAGGGAAATAAATAAATAAATAAACAATGAGTGCAGCAGGAAGCAAAGGACAAGAAAAAAAGACAAGGAGGAAAGATGCCAACGGGGGGGAAACAAACAAACCTGCAAATATAAAAACAAAGGACACCGAGAAAAAAAAAGACGCACACAAGCCAGCGTCACGCGCGCTGCGTTGGGGGGGGGGGGGGGCACCTAATATTTTTAAAAAAAGACCACAAGAGACACGCCTTTCAGTGCCTCCCGCCTTAAAGCTCATGGAGGGAGCACCATCTGACAGACAAACTCACCGGACGCAAAATGCACGACAACGAAAGGGGGGAACAAGAGCTAGGGAGAGAGATTGGGCAACAACACCGGGAAAACAAAGGGAAAGGCACCACGGAAATAGCACACCCTCACATACAAGCGAGAGAGAGAGAGTCAAACACACATACACATACACATACACAAAGGTAAAGAAGAAACAGAGAGGCAGGGGCAGAGGCAGAAGCAAGGGGCGCTACAGACACGCAACGGTGGTGGTGGAGAGGGACGCTCCCGTGGCGGCAGCAGACGAGTAGAAAAGAAAAGAAAAGAAAAGAAAGAAAGGTGCGTAAACAGACAAGAGGAAGAAGCGCTCTGTCTCACAAAAGAAGGACCATCGAAAGGAAGTGAAGGGGACGGGAGAGAGGGAAGGAGGGAGAGAAAGAGGTGAAAGCAAAACATGGTGATCATGACGGACACACACACACACACACACACACACACAAATACACAAACACACAAACACAGAGAGAGAGAGAGAGAAGCTGGGGAAAAAAACAACAGGAGGTGAGCATGGGGTGGGCAGGGAGGGGAGGAGGGAGGGGGGGAGGGCGGATGCAGCGAGGGGAAGAGCGACAACGGAAGCCGTGAACCACACCACTGCCAGTCCTCGTCAGAAATAAACAACAACTAGTTCGCCAGCAAAAAAACAAAAATGACGCTAAACATGAAGCATTCGCGCAAGAGACAGAGACAGCTGACAACGACCATACAGAAGTAAAATGAAACAGAAAAAAATGAACCACACGCGCAGTCGCCAGGACGAGAGACACATCGCATGTCTTGCGCATGAAAAACAAAAATACGTCAAGCGTGCAACAACAGCAGCAGCAGCAGCACCAAATTCGGGGTGGAGGAGCAGTCAACGAGCAAACAAGCCAACAAACAAACAAAGCTGCTGTGGCCAGCGTGTCTGTGAGCGTGTGTGGTGGCCACCGTCCCTCGACGTCACTCCTCTTGCCATGCACCGAACGACGTGTCTCCCCCCCCCTTCCTCTCTCTCGTCCTGTGCACGGGACACGGAGAGATCAACAGCGAAGCAGGGGAGGGGGAGGAGTGAGGTGGGGTACGGAGACAGCTAGACGGCCACACATGAAGAAGAAGAAGAACAAAAAGAGAAAGAAAAAAAAGGAGGACGCGCAAGTAGGCGCATAAGACCCCATCGTTGGGGTGTGGGAGGAAGAGGAGAAGAAGGCAGAACAGAAACCCAACAAGAACAGAAAAAGAAAAGCGTAACACACAACTGAAGAGAGAGAGCGAGCGAGGGAAAAGGGGGAAAGGGAAGAGAAGGTTGTACATCTCACCAGGCGCCACGCCACCGCTCCATGTCGTCGTAAGGGGGAGAGGGCAACACTGGGCGCGTGGTGTGTTGTTTTGCTTTAGGGGGGGGGTATGTTTTTTTTTGCTGTTGTTGTTGATGTTGTTCTCCGTGCATGGAAGTGTTGCAGGCCGCACGTCGCCTCCCTCGACGCGCTCTCTCTCTCGTCTTGTTTGTGCTCCACAGGAGGGATGAGGAAGCAGAAGCGGCGGTACGCCGGGACACGAGGTCCACAAGAGAGAGAGAGTGTGTGTGGCAGAGAGGGGTGGGCGTGCACACACACAGAGAGGAAAGGCACACACACACACACACACACCGGGGGGAGGAGGTGGGGGGCGGAGGAGGGCAAAGGAGAACGAGGAAGAAGTGGCACACGAGGCCACGCGTATTTGGTGGGGAAAGGCGGGCAGAGGCTCGCAGGACGTATGGACAAAGAAGAACAGAAAAAAAGAGAAAGAAAGAGAGAGGGAGGGAGGGGAGGACAAAGGGAGGGGGGGAACTGAACAGGGGCCTCGGCAACCCGATCGTTTTAAGAAGGAGGAGGTGGGGGGGAACAAGAAAGGTAAGACAGAGGCGGAGGGGGAGAGAGAGGGAGAGGGAGAGGGAGCCGCTAAAGCGCATCGGTGGGTGACGGGAAGAAGAGCGGGGGGGACTCATGTCGACTGCTACGAGCTGTGCCCTTCTTGATTGTGGGGACAGCCCGTCTTTTTTTCTTTTTTTAACGCCGACTGCCACAGGCACACACGAGCCGCGGGAAGGGAGGGGTACAGTGACCACCACACCACTACCACCCACTCCCCTTTGCCGCCGCGGAATGGCCGTGGCCACGAGAGAGAGAATACTTACCTCGTGCCGGTTGGTAGACGTTCACAGTTGGGGGAGGGGGGAGGAAGAGGAGGAATGGGGTAAAGGGGGGTGGAAAGGGGGAGGGGGAAGAGAGAAGTAAAACGGGTGAGGCGGGGCCACGTCCATGTGGGAAGCACGACTTCCACCGTAGAGCTCGCCCTTCAGAGATTCAACACGGAGCCCCCATCCCTTGACCTGACCACCGCACCTTCACAGCCGTCCTCCTCACCCCACCCTGTCACCTCTCGCAAGGGAGTGCCGCCACTCAGACTTAGATTGGATAAGAAAGGGGGGGTTACCTGCCAAGCGGCCTTGAGCACGCACGTACAGACAAGCGCGCACCTGGCAGCATCATGCACCATCGCCCAAAAAGCGAAAGGAGGGGAAGAGAGAAGGAGAGTAAGGACAGTGAAGCAGCGGGTGATGGGCCAACACCACAAAGAGAGACTCGTTGTGGCCAGTAGGAGACACGAAGGAGGGAGGGAGAGATGGAGAGAGAAGGGAGCGAGGAAGGGGCTGACACGAAGCGGTTGTCGGGCCGCCCGTTCGGGTGTGCAGCAGCGCCGCACACACAGCGCGGGTCAGGTCGGGGGTGGGACAAGGCCAGCGCGGCGAGGAAGAGCGGCGGCCCGCGAGAACGAGGAGGAAGTCCGCCGCGACAGCCCGATGGCGCGCAGTGGGCCCGTCACAGTCTTTCCGCCCCCTCCCTCCCTCTGGGGAAGGGGTCGGCGGTGCACCATGGCGGCGAACACAACCCGCGGAGATAGAGGGAGTCTCTGTGGCACGTGCGGAAGGAGCTAACAAGAAGGAAAAGGCAAAATCATGACGAGAAAGACAAAACGTATAAAACGGAAAAACCACTTTGAAACATGGAGGTGGAGGTGGAGGTGGCGGTGGGGGGGGGGGGGGTAAAGGGGAGGGGAGGGGAGGACGTTACATCGAATCCGCACGCATTCACGCATCTCTCTCTCTCTCTCTCTGTAAGCAGCAAGTGAGCGGGTGAGCGGAAAGACGGAGATTGGCGCCGAAAGCGCCAACAGTGAGAGAGAGAGAGAGAGAGGAGGGTCAGCAACACATCAGCAGGGATCACCCTCGGCTGTGATAGAAGTTGGGGGAAGAGAGGTGGGGAGGAAGGGGAAGGGGAAGGGGAAGGGGAAGGGGAAGGGGGGGGGGCGGGGGGGGGGGGGGGGGGGCACAGCGTCGTTTAGAAACTCTCGCGTGCCAGCCGGAGAGAGAGACAGAGAGAGAAGAAAGCAAACAAAAAAAAACGCCAAGGAAGAAAGGGGAGGACACAGCAAGTGGGCAGGAAGAAAAAAAAAAGGAGAAAGAGGTGGTGGGCAACGGCCAAGCAACGCAAAAGAAACTGACAGAGAGAGAAAGAGAGAAACATCACATACAAAATACACACAGCCATACACACACATACACACGCAGAGAAAGAGAAAGATAAAAAGTACGACGTCCAGGTTCCAGATTGCGATGCAATACAAGTAGAGCGCAAAAAAAATGAAGTAAAAAGAGAAAGAGGAGCGCGGAAGAACAGCAACTCTCCTGTACATCGATCCGGCAGGGACAAGCCCAGAGAGGGACGCGTTTGTGCGGCTGCGTGCAACAAGGGCAGGCAAGGCTCACACGGCACATACCGTAAATAAAAAAAAGGAGGGGTGAGGTGGAGGGCGCGAGCGGTGACCTTGGGAGAAGAAGAATCAAACAAAAAGAGAAAGAAACAAAGAGGACAGCAGCGTTGTTCCCTCCCTATTTTTGTTTGGTGACGCGTTGCTCCGTCTCGCACCGCTTCGCTCAGCTCCAGCTGTTTTGTTTTGTTTTGTTTTTTGATGTTTCTTGTTTTTTGTTGTTGTGGTGGTGGTTCCGTTGTCCGGACTTTTTGGGGGGAAAGGTCCTACTTGCTCGCAGGCTTCGCGGCCGCCGCCTCGGTCTGCTGCTGCTCCTCCTCCGTCTTGCGCCGCCAGTACTCCTTGTTATCAATGCAGAGGTGAACGGCGAAGGTCATGGAGGGGAGCAGGGCTGAGACGGCCTCGATCATGGGCTGCACAATGTACATCATGAAGGACACCTGGCCCTTCGGGAATTCCTCCGTCTCCTTGGTGCGGTCCATGAAGGGGGAGATGGACAGCTTCAGTTTGCGCTCCGCATCACCTTGCAGGTAGAACTCTTTCGATATGTTCTTGGCCCACTCGGCGTAGATGTGGTTCGGCCGCGCGCAGTTGGAAATATCGGCCATCTTGATCGACATGGAGAGCGCCAGCCGCACGTCCTCCTTCTTGGAACGCCAGTCGTTCGTCTCTGACATGCGCACTTGGAAGTTCTTGAAGATGCGCGCGTGGTTGCCCATGTCAGTGGCCAGCACCATCTCCAAAATCGTCTCGCGCACGAGCAGCCGCTGCTCGTCGGAGAGGCTCGCGAAGATGTTGTAGCGCGGGTTACGCAGGAGCTCGAAGGTGCAGGCAAGATGGTGGTTCTCTAGGATAGACCGATCGTTGTACAGCGTGGCGAGGTAGGCGCCGGTGCGCGTGTGGAAGTTGTTGTTCAGCCCGGGGTGGTCAAAGTCGTGGACGGCGCCAGCGATGATGCCGGCGAAGATCTCCTCCCTGCTGAGGCCGCACTTCTCGCTGAGCCCCGCGACCATCATGATATAGTAGTTGATCTGCGTCACATCCGCGCCGTGCATGGCGTTGTGGTACGGGTTCGGATGGTAGGCGCTCTGCACGGCAATCAGGAAGCGACGGAGGACGGCGTCGTCGACGTTGAAGTAGCGCACCAGGTCGAGCTTGTACATGAGCAGGTACGTCGTGTAGAAGAGGGCGTTGCCGTTTGTGATGATCTCGAGCTGGATGGTGTCGTAGTCCCAGCGGTCGATGCCCTTGAAGATCTCAAAGGCCTCCACAATCACCTGATCGTTGCCGCTCGCCTCGATCTGCTTGCGGATATCCGGCCGCCGCAGCACCTCTGAGATCTCGTTCAGCTTCATGCCGGGTCCGAGCGGGAAGGCGGCGCGGATGCACGTCGAGAGGACCTCGTCGGGGTCTTCCTCCTGCGGGATGTGCTCCGGCGACCACATCGTGTGCTGGAAGCGCTGGGCACCGCCCTCTTCATACAACTGATCGAGCGGGTGCTTCACGATCGTATCCTCTTCGCGCGCCTTGAGGCGCCGCTCGAGGTTGCGCACCTCGCGCCCCACCACCATCGCGTGGTGTGAGTGAAGCGCGGACTCCTCCCGCAACGGGCGCGCCGTCGGCAGGAGCTCGTCCACGTAGTCGTTGTCCTGCTTGGCCGCGGCCGTGTGCACCAGCGACTCGCACTCGATCCGCTCCGCCGCCGCCTGTCGGTCACTGCTGCCGCCGCGGGTGCGGTTGTACTGCAACACACGCGTCATGGGGTCCATGACGAAGCGGAACACCGCCTGTGGGTTCGGCGTGCGGCCGTTCGACACCAACTCCATCGGCACCGTGAACGGGTACGTGCGGGAGGGGTCCTTGCTATTGAAGATGGAGAAGCTGGCGTCCTTGCGCGTGGGCGTCAGCGAGGCGACAGTCGCCTTGGACTTGATAACGGCCGTCGCTATAGACTTGAAGAACGGCGCCCACGAGAAGCCAACGCTTGCGGCCTGCTTCGCTTGGCTCAACTCCGCGTCTGTGTAGGCGCGGGCGTAGACGGAGCCGGTGCTGTGCTCGCGGTACGACACGACGGTGTTGTCCGCCTCGTCACAGAAGAGGAGCAGCGTGCCGAGCAGGGACGACTTGGAGCGGTCGTCCATGGCGAGGGCGCCGTACTCCTTCACGTACTTGTCCTTGCCCAGCAGCCTCGGCGCCTCAGAGGCATTCGCGGCCGTGGAACCCGACCGCGCGGGCTGCCCGTTTGCGTTGGCACCGGCGGCGTGCTGGGGAGCTGCGGAGGGCGCGGCGGGCGCGGCGGGCACGGCGGGGGGAGCCGCAACAGGCACGGCGGGGGGAGCCGCAGCAGGCACGGCGATGGGGGCCGCATCAGCCGGGGGTTGCTCGGCGCTGGCGGAGAAGTCTGCCTGCTTGTTGTACGCTGGATACATCGGCACCTGCACCGTGGTCGGCTGCGACGGTGGCGCCTTCACACCGGCCGACCCCGACGGAGTCAGCACTTTGGAGTTCCCGCTGCCCATCTTTTCTTTTCTATTCTTCTCTTTTTTTTTTCTTCCCTGTTACGTCAGGATAGAAGGACGGCCGTGCGGAGGGAGGGAGGGCAGCAGAGGAAGAGGTGTGAGGGTAAAGGGGAAGAAGAAACGGCGGCTTGGGGGAGGGGGGGAGTCACACGATACCGGGCTTGAGCTTCACGGTATATGGCGTGGCAATGCGCTTTCCTACCGTGTACAAGAAGCTGATGAGATGCAAGGGTAAGAGGTGCGACGGCGGCGATGAGCGTGTGTGTGTGTGTGTGTGTGTGTGTGTGTGTGTGTGTGCGTGTGTTTGTGTGTATGGAGCAACAGGTCGTGGCCGCGGCAAGGGGGGGGACGGACGGAGGGAGGGAGGGAGTTGCGCGTGCGGTGGGTACAACAGACGCTGACAGACGCAAGCAAGCAAGGCAAACACGATTTCCTTTTCTTTACAAAAAGAAGAGATTAGGTCAGTGAGTAGCAAGACCGTGAAGCAGGGGGGGAGAGGGGGGGAGATAGAGAGAGAGGAGGGGAGGGAAATCGGTGGGGGAAAGAGGTCGAGAAAAAAAAGGGGGGAGGAGGAAGCGAAGGCGCGGCAGAGTGTGGCCGATGTCACGGAGGGACACAGCAGCGGGAGACACACACGTTACTCGGGCAGGGGAAGGGGGGGGGCGAGAATGAAACTCAAGAAACCCGCACGTGACCTTGTTTGTGGGTGTGGGTGTGTGGGGGGGGTGCAGGTGTGGGAGGGTGCAGGTGTGGGGGGGGGGGGGGAGTGGACAGGAGGGAGGGAAAGTAGATCAGGCCACCGCGAAAAGGTGCTCCTCCGACGAGAGTAGACGGTGGAAGAGTTTCTGTTGGTGTGTGTGGGTGTGTGTGTGTGTTCTGCTCCACCCCAGTGCGCGAGCCACTTCGGGTTAGGAGGCCCGTGCCTATGGACAGCAGAAGGGGGTGTGCACGGGACGGGGAACAGGATCGACAAGGGAAAGCAAGCGAGGGGAGGGGGGTGTTAACCAGGGTGCGAGAGCGGGAGCCGGTCAAGACGGGGAGGGGTGGCAGTACGAGTACCCTTCTGTGGGTGTAAGTACGTGTGCGGTGGAGAAGAGTGAAAAAGGGGTGGAGGGGAGAATCACGCGCTCGCTCGGCGTCAAGGGGAAGTTCACAGCAACTGCAGTAGTGGAGCGCGGTTCGGCGTGTGTGTGGGGGGGAGAGGGGAGGAGAGAGGGCAAGGGCCACGTCAGACGTAGAGAAAAAAAACGCGCGTTATCGAAGAGCACACAAGACGGGGAGTGGAGGAGACGGAGGAAGGGTAAGAGTAAAGAGGGAAAGAGCATGAGGGCAGTCAAGGCATTCATCGCGCAAAGGGAGGTCGACGCCGATGACCTCCACCGGTGCAGCCATGCCTTACGGGGAGGCGTATCAGCAAGCACCCGCAGGGGTGCACCCGTCTTCGTTGTTGTTGATTTTTTTTTTGACGAGTTGAATGCACTGCAGCGCGAGCAGCCTCTAAGAAGATCGTCTGCAGGCCAGCCAAACAAAAAAAAAGGAGGGCAGCATTTGAGTTGCTGCACACCAAAGCTGCTGCTGCTTTTCTCTTTTTTGTTTTTTTGATGCTTACAAAGAGCCATCCACGAGACGGGTCAAGCTGACAAAGGGACAAAGAAAGAGAGAGTTGTACAAGAAGGCAGTGACGACAAGGAGGAGGAGGGCAGTGGGGTATAGAAGTCTTTGCAGTCGACAGGCAAGGAAACC
The DNA here is from genome assembly GCA_963921375.1 of Tiliacea citrago. Classification (NCBI taxonomy): domain Eukaryota; kingdom Metazoa; phylum Arthropoda; class Insecta; order Lepidoptera; family Noctuidae; genus Tiliacea; species Tiliacea citrago. The sequence goes on from OY992811.1 coordinate 2,436,404, forward strand.
GAAAAAATAAAAAGGCAACGCCGCTGGGGACTCGCGTCGAGTGCGGCGCACTCGCGTGTGCAAGGCGGGCTGCAACTGGCGTACAATTGACAACGAGCTCACCCTTTTGCCGTGGGTGCTTTCTGAACTCGTCGCGAGTACCGCTCTCCTCGCGCCGTGCTGCCCGCCGTCCGCTGCTCAGACAGAACGTTTTGCGCAGCTGCCTTCAACCCAGGAACCGCTCGTCCTCTGCGACACACAAGACGGCTTACCACTTCTTCTGTTCACCCTTCACTGTCCCTGTCTTGGTCGGCGTCTTCGGCTTCTTCCTTTTGACTGTGGCGAGGCCCAGCGGGTCGGGCGACGGGTCGCGGAGCTGGCACGCAAAGTCCTCGTCGCGCAGCACCTCGATCTTCATGCGCTCTGGCTTCCGCTGCATGGGCTTGCGTGTCGCCTTCTTGCCGGTCGTTGCGGGCGCTGGTGGCGGAATGATGTACAGCTCCTCCGTCTCCTCTGTGGCATTCGCTTCCACTGCCGCGTGTGCAGCCGGCTCCCCTGACGTGGGCGGCGCGGACAGCGAGGAGGGGGACGGGAGCGGCGCGGGGTGCACCTCCGACGACGTGGTAGGGCACGGCGTCGCGGGTGCCGCATGGGCCGCCGCCGCCTCCACATTTGGAGCCAGCGGTGGCGTCATTGGCGACAGCTCCGTGTCAGGGGTGGGCACTGTGGCCGGTGGCGCCTCCTCTGGCGCGGGTGCCGCAGCGTGTGTCGGCGGTGGAGGAGACGCACGCGCCTTTGCATGCACCGGTGCCACCGGTGCCGCTTGAGCAGACGGTGGCGGCGGTGTGGACACCCGCTTGGCTGCCTGGGCCGGCGCTGGTGCTGTCGCGGGTGACGAAGAGGGCGGCAGTGGCTGCGGCGCCGGTTGGCGCTTCGTAGCCTGCACCGCTGCGGGTGGCGTGGACGTCTCGACGGGTGTGGGCGGCGGCGGCGTGCGTGACGGCGTGTGTGACGGAGTGCGCTTTGTCGCCTCCACCGCAGGGGCAGAAGCCGGCTCGGCGGCGGGCACCTCGACTTGCGTCGCCTCCGCCCTCCCCTGCGACGGGGTGCGTCGCTTTGCCTGGATCGGTTCCGGCATAGGTGTGGCGGGGCCCTCGCGGGGCGGCGCGGAGGTGGCGGACTGCCCTGCCGCCTCCAGCTCCCCCTCCGACTCCTCACCCGGGGGCACGTAGCGTCGTGTGCGCACCACAATCGGCGGCTTCGAGCCGGTGCGCTTCGCCGGGGCGGAGGGGACCTGCTGCGTGCCGTCGGGGTTCATCACCGGCGGCGGGGCGCGCGGCGGCAGGAGGGACGCCGTGACGTGGGTGACTGGGGCGCAGCACAACGTCACCGGCTTCGGCGCCGCGAGGTCCGTCGCGGGACTGGCAGCGGCCGGAGTCTCCGTTGTCGCCGCATCCGGCTGTGGCGCGGCCGGCACCTTGTACATCTGCTGCCCGGGCGTCTCGGTGACGTTCGAGCACCCCGTGGCAGGGGTCGAGCTGGACGTCGCGGTCGACGACAAGCGCCGCTCCGAGAAGCTCGCCACCGCCTCCCACGTCGGGGGCGGCACCCGACCGTTGCCGCGCACCGCGTGCATCGACGGCGGGGGCGGGGGCTGCGCCGCCGTCGCGCCGCTGTCGTTGCTCCGGCTGCCCATACCGGGCGGGGGGGAGATGATGGTGGTGCCGCCGTAGTAGCGCTTCTGTAGCGTGTGTGGGTCGCGGTGCGCCTCCGCCGACGGCTGTGGCTTGGGCTGAGCGAGCCGGTGGAGGTGCCGGTCCCGCAGCAGCCGCTCCTCCGGCTCGAGCTGGCGCACCGGTGGCGGTGGCATGGCAACGCTGCCGTCACTTGCGTCGAGGGCCGCTGGCGGACGCTTGGGGGCCGCGAGGCGTTCGAACGCGCCGCTGCTGTGGGCGCGGCGTGCGGGCGGGGGCACGTCGGTGTCGCTCGGCGGTGGCGGCGGCGGCTTCCGCGGCGCTGCGAGCTTTTCGAAGAACGCCTGTTTCGCCGGGGAAATCGTGGCGGGTGGCTGCTTGTGAAGGAGTCGCGGCTCTGTGAGCAGTCGCGGCTCTGTGAGGAGCTGCGGCTGTGGCTGCGGCTGTGGTGGGGGCGACGAGGTCGCTGGAGCAAAGGAGGGTTCTGACCTGGTGATGTGTGGAGTGGAGGTGTTGGTGCGCCGCTGCGGGTGCTGCAGCTGCTCCAGCTGTTCCCGCTCACGCATGCGCTGATACTCCTCCTCCTCGGCAAAGTTCAGGACTCGGCCGTAGTTCGGCGCCGCCGGCTTGATCACCTCGCCGTGTGCGTCGCGGGGCTGCGCCAGGCGCTGAAGGTGGCGCTGGTCCACAACGGAGGAGCGCGGAGTGCGGGGCTGGTCGCCAATGCTGTCGCGTGCGCCGCCTTGACTCGGGCGCCGTGTGTCCGAGTGGCGCGACTCAGAGTGCGAGGCCGTCCCACTGGGGCGGTGGGCCAAGGCAGGCGACGGGCTGCTGGGCCGCACCTCCGCCCACGCCGGGTTTATGCTGGCCTCCACGGCCGGGGCCGCACGCGCCGGCGCCGCGGACGCAGATGGCTGGACTGCGGCGAGGACAATGGCGGTGGTGTCGTCGTCGTCGTCGTCGTCAATGGGGAGGCGGACGATGGGGCGGGCGTCGTGGAACGGCGCGTCTTCCTCATCCTCCACGGCGAGGGAGGCCGCGGGCCTGCTGCGAGGCCAGCTGAGACCGCGACGGGAACATCGACGCGGATGTCTTCTCTGTGTGTAAAGAAGCGGCCGTCAGCCTAGAGCCTACGTGAAGACAACGCAGAGAGGCGCGATGCGGAAAAAAAAAAGAGCTTCTGCGATGCGTAGACAGCAGCCAATATGAAAAAAAAAGGTGACAAGAAGATGGGACGCACTCTCGAGCGTCTCGTGGCGTCAGAGGCGACCTGCCTCGGGTGTGTCAAATGCACACGGCACCAAAGAGAAATGTGAGAGAGGGTCTCGAGCACAAGGCGGAATTAAAGTGAGCTTGGTTCAGCTGGAGCAGAAAAGACGGCCAACAACAAATCAGTGCAGGTGAAACACAAGCACACACATACACATACACAGAGAGAGAGAAAGCGCGGCGCAAAGACTGCGACGCAGGATACAGACAACAGGGTACAGGGGAGGGGGGATGAGGGGGGAGGGAAGGGAACTGAAGAACTCAAACGGCCGAGGCTGAAGCAGCGGGACAGGAGAGGAAGGGGCAGCAAAAGGGGGAGGTGGCGGGGAGGAGAGGCGGTCGACGGAGCGTGACGACGCGGGTCGCTTCCGGCTTGACGAATGAAACTCACGGAACCAACAGGCACCACGGTGTCCAAATGGGAAGATAAAAAAAAAAAGACACGATCAAAATTGTGTTCTGCTTTGAGGTTTTGCTGACGAGAACGACAAGGGATGACGTACGTGAACGGCGGTGATGCGGCGAGCACAGTCAACAATGGGAAGGAGGGGCGGGGGGGGGGGGGGGGGGGGCTTTGGACAGGGTCTTGGTTTGGGGGGGGGGGGGGGGGGAGACGGAGAGGGAGAGGGCCCTGCAAGCTAGACAAGGAGGCTAGTTGTGTAGGTTCGTATGAATGTGTGTGTGGGGGGGTGCGGAGGGGAGAACAGGGGGGAGAGAGTGTGAAGACGCTGTTTCATGCAGGAGAGTGGCGAGAGCGGGGCCCCCAAAGATGGCTGTGAGTACTGTGGCGTGCACGCATGACAGGAAGGAGTCCACTCACTGCGCGAGGTGCGCGATGACACAACGGAGGACTCTCCGCATCACACGAGCAAACGCTCAATCGAGGGACGGCTGTGCAGTGTGCGAGGTGCTTTCGGTTCATGTTCTGTTATTTTCTTGTTTCTTTTTTTTTTCGCTGTAGTCTAGAGCTGAATCAAGTCTGGACGTGCCGCATCGGCAGATGTAACGTAACGCAAAAGCCAAGCGTCAGGGGGGAGGGGGCGAAACGGCAGCGCTCGAGAACCACCCCCCCGGCGGCGCTGCACCGACAGGAGTGGCTCCGAGGCAGCACCTCCCCCAGTGGTTACCACGCTTCCTGCGCAGACGCATCGACGGCCGAGGAGCCCCACAGCTGGGCAACAGGAGTACTGCTGTGATGCCGACACAGGCGGTCGCAGGGCTGCGGATCGCGAGGCGGAGCGGTGCGGTGTTGGCTCACTCGGCGCACGTCGCAGCTCATGCGACGGCGGCGCAGATGAAGCAGAGCGGCCCGCGCCACCGTGCTCGAGTGCTGCCCGTACCTCCTGCCGCCGCTCACGCGCTTGCCGCTGACGCGTGAGGTACTCGGAGACTCCCCACGGGGTGCCATCACCGCCGTAGACGCTGCGGTCTGCAACACCGACGGAGCGGGTCCGCCACCGCGCACGTATGCCGCGCCCTCTACAGCTACCGCCTCCGCCGCGGCTGCGCGTTCTGCCTGCCACTGCCGCATCGTCTCGAGGTGGCGCTCACGCTGCTCCTGCCACGCTTCGCTGCGCTGCGCGACAGCCGCGGGGCCCCGGGTGCCCGCTGCCGTGCTCGGTGCCGCCTCCGCGAGGGCCGCAGAGCGGGGTTGACCTGCGGATGGAAGGTGCACTCGCGCTGCTCGAGGTCCGTCTGCTCACGGCGCAGCGCCTGCAGCCGCGCGTGTCGGCGGCGCTCGTAGGCGTCGAGGGAGGCGGCGAGAGCGCGGGGCAGCGCCGACGGGGACGCGGCCGTTGCCTCTGCGACGCCGTAGCGCTGGGCCGATGGTGTGCGCAGGTACCCGTGCGGTGTGCCGTGCCGCGGCGTGCTGGTCGCCACGGACGTCGACAGCCCCATCGTGCCGTTTGGGTCGGCGTAAGAGGCGAGCGAGTGCACCGCGGCCGGCCTGCACAGCCGCTCCATCGCTGTCTCCGGTAGCCGCTGCGCGATGGCGGCGCTGACCGGGTCGATGGCAGGCTGGAACGTGTCGCGCGGCGTCAGCTGTGGCGAACGCGTGGCACTGTGGTCGCTGGCGCGGTCGTACCGCGGCGCGGAGGCGGCTGCGAGGGCCGTCACGGAGGGCTGGAAAGGCGTGTGGGCCTCCCGCCACGCCACCTCGCGCTGCAGGCGGCGGATCGCGGAGTCGTAGCTCTCAGCGTGCAGGCGGTCGCCGACGCTGCCGCTGCGGTGCAGGCTCGCGGCCTGGCGGGTGATGGAGGGGCCCGCCCGTCCCAGTGCCTCCCGCTCCGCCTCCGCGGCCTGCCACTGCGCCAACCGCCGCCGGTGCTCACCGACCAGGAGCGCATCCGGCGCCGGCACCCCCTCCAGCCCGTCGCGTGCCTTCTTCTGTGCTGCAAGCCGGGCCGAGTGGGGATTAATGTACGGCACGTCCTGCAGCTCCGCCAGCGCCTCGGCCTCCGCACTCGGGCGGACCTGCGCGAGTTCGGCCAGCCGCAGTGCCCGCCACGCCGCGCGGTCCGGCGGCGGCTCCGTGTAGCGCGCCTTCGAGGACTGGGCTTGGGCAGAGATGTTCGGGTGGAAGGGGGCAACAGCGGCTAGGTCCTCCGCGGCGCGCGCCGCCCTCAGCTCGGCGGCCTTCTCCTCCCGCGCCTGCTTGTCCTTTGCGCGCTGCAGCAGCCGGTCCTCGATGCGCTGCCCCTCTGGTGGAAGGCGCTTCGCGGGGCGCGGGGCCGCAACTGGGACGGGGGCGGACGTCACCTCGATGCTGGGGGCGGGGCGAACCTCGCGCAGCTCCCGCTCAATCGCCTCCTGGCGCAGGCGCTCGCGGTGCTCCTGCATGAGGCGACCCTTCTGCAGGAGCACCTCATGGATGGGCAGCCGCCGCGACGGTGAGGCACCCTTCCGTGTGGGGTCGCCGTTCATCGCTGCGGCCGCGTCGTTGGCTGGCCAGCGCCTCCGTGAGGCGGTCGCGGTGTCGTGCTGCAAGCACTGCGGCAGCGGGGCGGAGAGCAAGGCATTGATGCGCTCCTGGAAGAGGCGACGGGAGGAGAGCGGTGCCGAGTCGGCTGTGGTCGCCAGCACCGCAGAAGAGGACGTCATGGAACGTTGTCGAGATCGGATAGTAAGGGGGAAGTGGAGTAGCTGTTTGTTGGTGGGGGGAGGGAGGGGAGGCTGCTGACGGAGGAGGTGCCGCGCCGCACAGCACTGCACTGCTTTCCCTTTGCCTCGTGTGTGCTAAGCAGGATGCGTCATCCGCACGCGGAAAGCGACGGACGCAGAGATGTAGAGAGCAAAGCGTGACGTCAAGTGGAAAGGGGGGGGGGTCGGTAACAGATGGAGCACACTCGGGTTGGCAAGCGAGGTGCCGCGGCGGTGCAGCCTTTGCGCTGCACCGCAAGTCGGTCACACAGAGACAGAGAGCGTGTGTGGGTGTGTGCTTTTCATATTGGGCTTGGAGTGTCGGGCACGCGTGCGGCAAGGGTGTAGTGAGCAAGTTCACAACACCGCTTGTCACGGCTGACGCGCCTTCCGTGCTTCCTCGTGAGGGCCAAGTGAGACGATCCAGAGCTCGTGCAGCCATGACCACTCAAACTTGAGAACACCAGGGATCCTCTCCTGATGTTGTTGTTGTTTTTATTTTGGGGGTGGGGGGCTTGATTCTCGTTATCGCTGTTGGAGACGGCGAGGAAGGAGGGGAAATGTACGTCCGTGAGGCATAAGCCTGCAGCTGGCTGTGTGTGTGTGTGTGTGCCCTTAACTCGTCTCCGTGGCATGGGTCGAGCCGTCCAGAGAGGCGTTGAGCGGTACACCGCTTGATGGAGAGGGAGGGGGAGGGGGAAGGGCTTGTGGCTCCGACAGAGGCATGCAGCAGCCTCCACTCAGGCCAAAAAAAAGAACCAGCGAACACACCAATCGTCACTCGTGGTCTGGGGGGGGGGGGGGAGTGGCGCTGGGGTACCTGTGAGTGCGTGGGGAATGAGGCACAGACGCCAGAAGAGCATTACAGCAATAGAAGAGGTAAAAGCACCTCCCATCCACCCTCTCCGCGCACGACGCGATCCTCGCTGTGCAGCAGTGATGCAGTGCCGCGCGTTGCGAGAGCAGCGCGTGGAGAGGTGGAAGCGCGGAGGCGGCCGGAGGGGGGGGGGAAGCGGCGCAAAGAGTCGACGATGGCACGCAGAGACAAAAAACCAAGGCAAGGTGAACAGGAGAAACACAAACGGCTGCGGAGGCGAGACGGCGCGCACCACCACACGTCACGTCGGGTGCATCACGGATGAAGAACGAGGAAGAGGAAGGGACGCACCAAACGACGCCTCCCATGAGAGAGGATTGGCGGCACGGCTGAAAAAACTGGTGTGCACCTCGACGTGTGGGACGGTGTGTGTGTGTGTGTGTGTGTGTGTGTGTGTGTGTGTGTGTGTGTATGTATGTATGTGTGTGTCCCTACCGGTTCTTTTTGTGCGCAGCAAAGTACGGGATCGCCTCCTTGTAATCGCCGAACGACGCATCGCTAATTTTCGCCCGCAGAACGGTGGCCATCATCTTCTGGCAGTGCGCCGCATACGCCCGCGCGTCCTTGCGCTCCCCCTCGGTGGGGTGGTAGACGGGGAGCAGGCGGACCTCGGCGTGGTTCACAAATTGGCAGCACATGCGCAGCAGCGCCTCTGCCATGGTGTTGCCGCCCACCTCCGGACCCGTCCACGCCGGGTTGAAGTGCTTGTACGGAAACGTGATGCACACCATCTGCACCGGGGCCGCCGCCTCGAACACGCCCTTCTTAAAGAGGAAGAGCGACTGCTGGTTGGCGGTCGTGCCTTCTGGAAAGATCATGAGCTGCGGCGCGGCGGGGTCGCCGGCGCGCTTGAGAATCGTATCGAGTGTCTGCACGCGAGACGTGGCCGCGTCGCGGTCGACGAGGATGCTCGAGCTGGCTCGGACGATGTTGCCGAAGAAGGCGAATGAAAGGTTCTCCTTGCGCGAGACGAAGGACGGGAAGCCCGCCATGATGTACAGCCAAATCACCTCCCAAACGCAGCTGTGGTTCGCAATGATGATCTTGCACTCGGAGCGGGTGGCGAAGCGGCCGTACTGCGGAATGTTGTACACGCCGAGCACCGTGAAGGCGATCATCGAGATAAAGGCGGTGATGCGGGACCACACGGCAAACCACCACGGATGCGCGTAGCGGTCGAACAAGCCCGTGATGCTGGCACCGAAGAGGCCTAGGAGAATCGTCAGCACCGCGATGACCGCGCGCACATAGGCGACGCCGGTCACCTTGAAGAGAAGCATCTTGGCCCGCTCATATGCCGTGGGCGTGGTGTCGTACTCGAAGGCGGTCATCTTGTCCACCTTCTCCGGCTCGCCGTTCACGTAGTCGTCCGACAAGGACAGCCGCAGCGGGCTGGGCGCGACAAGACAGCGCGCGTTCTCGATGATGAACATCGTGACGAGGAACAGGCCGATGCTAGAGAGGTACGGCGGGACCCAGGCGAGGAGGCGCCACATCACGAAGCGGTTGGAGGCCGCCGCCCTCAACTCCTCCTCCGTGGCGCCGCCCTGTAACGGAGCAAGGACGCCGCAGAGAAACACGTACCACATGACGACGGCGCAAGGGAACCGGAGATACTGCTCCCCTGTCGCGTACCCCACGTACGGCGTCGCCACCGGCGGCACCATCTTCGCGCCGGGCTTCGACATCGCTGCTGCCGAGCCTGCAGAGGGCTGGGTGAGGAAAGCAAAGAAGAGTAAGGTCAGCGGGAGTAAGGACGAAACTAGGTCACACCCGGGTGGTCGCTAGAGAAGCTCTACGGCGGTAACGCGAAAAATGCGGAAGGGTGCTGATGATGACGAGCAGTGGGGGGAGGGGGGAGGGGGGGGCTAGCCCTGCACATGCACACACACACAGAAGCCCGTGGTAGACCGTTGCTGCAAAAGAAGAGAAGCGAGCGAAAGGCGGGGTGTCAACAAAAATGTCAACTCTCCTGCACAGAAGAGACGGCGCCGCGGTTAATGCAGCAGTGTTCGAGAACGCAAGTGAAACCCGAGGAGAAGAGAGAGCAGAACAAACACGACAAGAGGCACTGAAGTACGGAAGGTCAATGTGAGCGTGCACACGAGCAAAATCAACAAGAGAGAAGAAAGAAAGACGGAGGGTTGGTGGCGGGTGTCGGACGGACGAGCACGTGGAGGTCAGACAAGAACAAAGCCACGTTGTGGGTGCCTCGTCACCGATGTGTATAGAGGGGGGTGGGGTGGGGGGGGGGGGGGGTCCCGGGAGCGGAGAAAGAGAGGGGATCGGGGAAGGGGGAGGGGGGGCGTGTGTTCGGCGGAGCACAGTGGACACCGCAAGCGTCACCTAAATTCACCAAACCCTGTGCAGGCAGGGAAGAGGAGAGATCGAGAGAGTACGTGCCACGGCGCGTGAGAAACACAGGCAAGAGTGCGCTATCCCCCCCCCGTGCGTCTCTGTGTTGTTCTTTCCGTTTTTATGTTTTCCTTGCTGCGTATGTGTGTGCCCAGGCTTGCTAGCGTGGCGAGGGCGAGGAGGAGCAACGAAAAAAAAAAACCGACAGCAGAGAAGGGGGAGGGCTTTGGCGACACGGAATGAGCGTGTGGCCGTTTGATGACTTGATCTTCCCGAGCCGCGCGCTTTGCTAACACGTTTTTTTTCCGAGGTGTTGTCCCGAAAGCAAAAAAAAAAGAGAGCACCCGTAGGCTGCACAGCTGCTACGTCACAGTGGGTGTGGCAGGGGGGGAAAATGGTATGGGGGGGTGAGAGGGAGGGAGGCTCGGCAAAAGCACGCAGTGGAGGGAGAAGGGGGGGAGGGGGTAGAACGAGCGCGACACGCCGTCGGTGAATAGTAGCGCGGGGGGGGTAACTCAAGGGTGAATGGTAAGGCGGCGGTGTGTGTGTGTGTGTGGCGAAGGGGGGGAGGGTAGGAAAGTCGACGGGATGTCTGCACCAGTGATGCACTTGGTGCTTTTGGGGTCTTTTTTTTGTGGGGGTCAGCCGAGCAATGAGGATGCGGCTGAGTGTAAAGGTCACGTTTTGATGGGATAGGGAAAAAAAATGTAGCGAGCTACCGCAATCGCGCTGCGATTCGCGCGTCTTTTTTTTCCCCCTTGTTGTGTGTGAGGTGCGGTTGCTCAGTTGTGCTGAGACGACGTGACCTGCGCGTTGGGTAGCGGGTGGGATAGTGGATGCGGGCGGCACGCCGGCAGCTAAGGGGGAAGAGCAGTAGGTCACGCAACAACTGCCGCGGAGACGAACGTTGACGACGCTAGCAGCGGTTGTACTCCGGGAGCCTATCACACAGTGCGTGAAGTAGACAAAAACAAGAAAAAAAGAAGAAGAGAAGCTTGTGGGGGGGGCAAGGGGTAAAAGGGAGGAAGTCGTTGGCCGGCGTGTAGCGCAGATGACAAGGCGCGAGCGGCGAAGAAGAAGAGAGTGAGATGGAGAGTGTGAGAGAGCGAGCGACGGTAGACTAAGTGGGCGTGAAAGTGCAGCTACACCGGCCTGCAGGAAGGAAGCCCGTGGGGGGAGGGATATGATGCAGACGGCGAGGCAATAAAAGGTTGAGAGAGCACGACGAGGGAGAGAGAGTTGGAGGGTGGAAGGGAGGTACCAGATCATGAATGCGTGCAGCCTTGCGAGTGGGCAAGGCTAGAATGGATGGGGAGGGGGAGGGGGGAGGGGGAGAGAGAGAGAGGCTGCGAGTTGCGTGGCGTACGTCACACAACAGTGTCAGAGACATGCGACGCTGGGGTGCCAGTTCGAGCGCCTGCACGGTCATGGAAACGAAAGGGATCCAGAGCGGGACACGACAGCATCCCACGTTTATTCACGTACACGTTCTTGTTTCTTCGTTGGTGTGGTTCGTTTTGAGGAGATTGGGGGAGGGGGGACAAAAAGAAAGTAGCAATGGGCCAAGGACGGCCGCTCCGGCCGCCTTCCTTCTCTCGAGTCACTCGACGCTGCCTTTGGCCAGTGACGGTTGTTCACGGTGCGTGTGTGCGTTGGAAAGGGAAAAGGCTTGACGAGGAGACAAGGGGGGAGGGAGGAGCACGTGGAGAGAAGGCAGCAGGGTAGGATCAATGTACAGGAAGAGGGAAGGTACGAGTGCGGCACACAATGAAGGTATAATAATAATAAAAAACAGCAGCAGCGGAGCAGAAGGCGAGCCGTGCGGAAGTGGACAAGGCAAGCGCACGCGCCTCTTTGAGGTGTGGGGAGCTGTGCGTTGGGAACGTCGATTCGGCGACGCCCTCTCGCCTGTGTCACTTCTGCGCGTCGCCGATGCGGCTGGAGTGGAGTCGATGGAAACGTTGAAGCAGGAGGGGGGAGAGGGGGGGTAGAGTAACTGGTGAAGGGGGAGAGACAGAGAGAAAGAGAACCCACGTTTGAGGACAAACGAGGCACACGCAGGTGTGTCTCTTTTAGGCACGCAGCGAAGGTAACACATCGGGGGGAGGGGAAAGGGAGGGGGCCAGAGCACTACACACGCACACACGCAGAGGGGGGTGTGGAGCGAGAGAGAGTGGGGCCACAAAAGGAAAGTGAAGGCAACACATCAGCAAATCAACACAGTTCAGCGCACAGGCGCAGAGACAGAGAGACAGAGAGACAGACACACACATGGAGCAAACGGAAGAGAAGTGAGAACAAGTAGTCGTACACAGTAAGCGCCGTAGCGGCAGGTAAGCACACACACTCATGTGCAGTGTAGATACACGAGGCTTGTGGCGGGTGGCCAGTATTGGGAAGGGGGAAGGCAAGCAGCAAAACACAGACGAGAAATCGCCTAGGGGTGGAGAGGCAAAAAAAAAAACAGCGAAGAGAGTTTTCGAACGAGGGAAAAAAGATACACACGTTCAACACACAGGGACGCGCGGACAGGAGAAGGGGGGGCACACACACACACACACACACACACACAAGCACACAGAGAGAGGCGGGGCGGTGTGGCCACGATGACGGTGGGATAAAACGAGATCAGAGGCGAGGAAGTACACGAGCACAATGAAGCTGTCGAAACGAAGCGCACAGCTCGGGCATCGGAAGCAACAGAAATGACAAGAAAGAGGGAAAGATTTAAAATAAAAAAACATTTTGTGTGCACCGTCTTCTTCACTCACGTTGTGAGACGCTGGCGTGCCGTGCGTGAGGAGACGCACCACTCCATGTCAAGACTGCGGCCAATCGTGAGCACGTTGAGCTCGACGCAAATGCCGCGCTCGAGACGGACAATCTGGCGTACAATTCGCTTGCTCGCCAGGACGTCAGCGGCGCACGGCGAGGTGAAGCGGCGAAAGACATGCTCGAAGATGTCCGCCAGCACCGTGAGCGTCCTCTCCTGGGCGTTGTAGGAGCTGGAGTTCGGCACAATGAAGTCCTCCACTAAGAGAGAGTTCCGCGGGTTTGCGCGGAAGACGCTGGGGGTGTTGTCAATCAGGAGCACGCGGTCCATCGGGCGGCCCAGCATGCGGAGGTCCTTGGTGCAGCCGACGTCGCCGTTCCACCACATGGGGTGGCGGTAAATGCAGTGCTGCACCGCGCAGACCGGGTCGATGATGTGTATGACATCGAGCGCGTATTCACGCGTTCCGGCTGTCCATACAATGACCTCGCACTTCCCCTTGAGAGCCTTGAGAAGCTGAATGACACCGGGCCGCTCGTAGACGGTGATGTCGCGGCTGTACACCAGCGTCTCATCGAGGTCCAGCACCACCACGAGTTTGCCGATATCCTGCGGCTGCGCTGGCGGGATCAGCGTCGAGGACGACAGCGGCGCGGGGGGCGGGCTTTGTGGAGCACTCGGCACAAGCGGCGTGGTGAACAGGGCGGCCTCCGCCTCCGCTCGCTTTGCCCGCACCGCGGTGGCGGGCGTCCCTGTAACGAGCTCCTGACGCGGTGACAAGCTCGTCACCGCCTCCTGCGCCGGGTCCGCCGCAGTCTTGCCGAATAGCGGTGTCGGCGGCACCGCGGCGGGCAGGACGGTGTACGAGCTCGACTTCCTCGTGCGGCCGCTGTGCGCTGCGGCGTGGCGGTGGCGGTGATGATGCGCCGCGGCGCCGATGTCGAGCAAGCTCGTCATAACGTCTCGCGAGGCGGTCGGGTGGTGGTGGCCAGACAGCATCGGCGCCGTGGGCGGCTTTGACAGGGTGCCATACGCTGCCGCTGTCGTGCGAAATCGAGAGGTGGTGCCGGTGCTGCCACCGCCGCCGACCGCCCCCGCCGCCTCCCGCTCCGGATACGCCGCGGCCCCCTCGCGTGGGGTCGTGGCGCGGCCCACTTGCGGTTCATGGCGCGCGCCGGGCGGCGGCGGCGTCGTCGTCGTGGCGTGCCGGCCCCAGCGCCAGCCGGGGTCGCAGTGTGAGGCGGCGATCGCGTCCATTTCCCGCTCGCGACGGCTGCGGTGCGTGCTGGAGGAAGGCCGCATGGTTAACCTAAGTGGGCTTGTCAGGAACAGGGGGGTACACAAGGGGAGGGACACGGCTGCGGTACGATTGGTCGGGGCAACAGCTCACGAAGGCAAAATGCGGCGGGAAGCGCGTTTGATGCAGTGGAAATGAAACGAGACAGAGACAGAGCCGACGGAGTCAAAGGGGAATGAGGGCCGTTCCGCCGCACCAGGAAGAGTGTACAGGTCGAAGCGAAGGGAAAGAGGGGACGGAGCTGGCGTGTCGGCGGCAACAGTGCGGCGCTTCGAGGAAGAGGGACAAGAAACCAGAAGGAGAAACGGAGACAGAGGCTGACGACACACCGGAGTCGTGTGGCGCCACGAGGGGAATGGTGAACCCGGAAAAAAAAGGGGGAGAACAAAAAACAAAAAGAACTGAAAGAAAGGGTGAAAGGGGTGAGGGAGGGAGGCGTGATGGTGGGGGAGTGAGGCGGCACCGCACGCAGGTATCAGGAGAGTATTGGTGTCCTTCTTAGAGCACAAGCGCGAAAAGGTTACAAAGCCTCGTCGAAGAGACAGAGAAAAAAAAGATAAAAGTGCGCTAGTGACCAGGCACACCAAAATGGACAACACGAGCGAGGAAGAAAGGAGGAGAACGAGAACCACCGAGTCACGAAGACACCACAGAAAGAACCCGAGGCGATCAACGTGGCCGTCGAAAGCACAGGGCTAACGAAAGAGGCGAGACGGGAAGAGGGGAAAAGGAAAGGGAGAAGCAGGGCAAGTTGCCGCCTGTCGTTCTTGGCGACGCACCAGCGTGGACCAACGAGAGTGGGGCGGCGCCGGGGAAGTCGAAGGTGGCAAATGCGTAAGTCAAGCAGATACAAGAGAAGCACAAGCCTCTGCAAAGGGTGACCAGCTGCGTGGCGCAGGTCGAAGGCCGTGCTTCCTTGTGTTTTGTGGCTTCGAATTTGCTTTGCGTGTGCGTGTACGTGTGCGTGTGTGCGTGTGCGTGTGCGTGTGTGCGTGTGCGTGTGTGCGTGTGCGTGTGCGTGTGTTACGAGCGCGGAGTTGAACAGGGGAGAGACAACCAGGAAAACCTTGCGGCGCCGATGGTGTATGTTGATGTGGTGCGCGGCAGAGAGTGGGCTAGGGAGGGATCAGCAAAGACGCGCTCGGTAGAACACGAGAGAACACCACTGGCCAAGTCAAGGCCAAAAAAAAAAACAAAGGAGCTAATCACGCTGCAGACACCGGAGATGATGAACGAGAGAGAGACAGACAGACAGAGACAGAGGTGGCACGGAACACACAGAAGCGGAGCGGATCGGCGGCAAAAGACTACGAAATTCGGCGCAGGAGAAGAAAGGTCGAAGCACGACGAGCACACGCAAAGGCAGCCACGGGAGAGACAGGTGACCTCTTGCGTGGAAGGAGGGAGAAGGGGAGGGAGAAGGGGGAAGGGAGGGGTGATGATGAGGTAGAAAGAAACGACACGGACTCTCGCGTAATGAAAAAAAAAAGAAAAGAAAGTCGAACCGTCGCGAAGCAGCACAGAGAGAGCTCAAGAAAAAGTGCAGATGCACAGCACGTGCCACAGCGGTGTGGGGAAGGGAACGGCAAAAGAAGCGGCTGCACCAGCCCCTGGCACACCGAAGCAGATTTCGCACGAGCGCCGGCCCTCCGGTGCTCCACTCCTCCTTCTTTTTCCGGCAGTGACGTCAAGGAGTCGACAAGAGAGAAAGAGAGAGAGACGCGGTCGCCGAGGACGCTGTCACAACTGCGTAGCACAAGACAACAGTGCGGGACAGTTTAGGTGTTTATGTGTGTGGGTGTACATGTATGATGGCGTTGTGGTATGGGCGAAGTGATGGGCACCAACAGAAGCGGGGGAGAAAGAAGGGGAAGCCGAGACAGAGCCATGATAGCGCGAGGGGAGAAGAGCCGCCGCGCGTGCGTGACGTACAAGTCATGCATCGATGCAGTGTGATGATGCCGCAGCCTTAGCGTCAATCAACCTCACGGCGCGCAGGCGCCTGGCTGCGCTGTGCCAAACGCAGCTTTTGAGTGCTTACGAGGGAATGCACCGTGAGTTGTGGCAGGCGGTGCGGTACGAGGATGCACCTCTTGCGATGCGGCGGGCAACCACCGCGTGCCCAGCTGGCAAAAGAAAAAAAAGAGGGCGGCGGCGAGTTAAGCCCGGTGTTGACGTTTTGTTTTTTTTCTTTCTTGTTTCTTGTTTTGTGATCACTTGCGTGGTCAAAGGCAGTGCGACTGCCGGACCCGCCTTGAGCAGGCTGTGTGACGTGGAGGGAGCACACCAACAACAGAAAACACGCAGGGAAACTACTGTGCGACATTGCAGAGAAAAAAAAGGGGGTGCGTGCTGCGGTGGTGAAGGGGGTGAGGAGGAGGATGAGGGAGAGGGGGGACTGCGGTGGGAAAGGGCACGAGGAGCAGATGGCACGGTCACAAAAAAACAGGCAGCTCGCGTCAGTGATCTTGAGATGCAGCACAACAAATCAGGACAACGTTCACCTAACATTGCCGCTCTGTCCCCCCTCCCCCTCCCCCTTCAATCTTTAAATACACACACACACACACACACACACACATCTCGTCGTGTCTGTGTCAGTAGACTCAAACACGAAGTAGATGATCACGCGTGGGGAAGGCAAGACGATGCGGAAGGGGGAGGCGCTGCACAGCGAGCACAATCGTAAAAAGAAGAGAAAACATCATGAGGGTGAGAGATCGAGGTGTATCA
Organism: Tiliacea citrago; assembly: GCA_963921375.1. Taxonomy (NCBI): domain Eukaryota; kingdom Metazoa; phylum Arthropoda; class Insecta; order Lepidoptera; family Noctuidae; genus Tiliacea; species Tiliacea citrago. The sequence continues at coordinate 2,452,522 of OY992811.1, forward strand.
GTTCCTTGCAACGCAGCGGCATCGCAAGGCCAATCAAAGCGCCATCTTGCACGCGGGCGCGGAGATGCCAATAGAAGAAACAGACAAGGTGAAGCGTTCCCCCCCCCTCCCCAGCGCGCCAGCAGCCACGCGACCACGGGGAACCACACCAGCAGTACAGAACAGCTCTCGCAGCCTCGTTCCAACGTCGCGGAACGAGACGGCAACGTTATGCGCACAGCAAAAGCAGAAGGGGGCACACGAGGAAAAAAGGGGGAGGAAAGGATGAAGGAAAAGAATCCAGTCTACGTTGGTGGAAGGGGGGAGGGGGAGGGGGAGGGGGGTCGGTAAATGATACACGGAAGCGATTCCAAACGTGAGTGCTACTCGAAGGTAACCGCCACGACGGTGCGGCCTGCGCCGTTTCTTTTTTTTTTCCGTTTCTGGCTTGCTGCACGCCAAAAAAAAAAGCGTCGGCGATGTAAGCCAATGAATGAAGAGTCCGCGCACGAGCTCTCTCGTTACGCTCGAGAACACCTTCGATACGGCTCGGTTGGTGCGGCACACCGTGGAGCCGGCAAGCACATCCAGCTTGCCTCGACGTGCACATCTCTTCCTCGCGATATGCTTTCCTCTCAGGTGCTAAAGCCAAAGACCTCGAAGGTGAAGAGGTGGTGGGTGTTGAAGTGTGTGATGATCTCGGGTGACAGCTGCGGCAGCTCGAACTGCTTCGCCAAGTTCCACGTTGGACTCGTCGTATGCTCGGCAGTGCCCGTGGTGAAGTAGCGGTCGTCCTGGTCGAACAACAGGGACAGCTTGCAGAAGGAGTGGCGGCAGAACTGCTCCGGCAACCCCTTGGCCCCGACGACGCGAAGGCAGAAGCGCAGGTTGCGCCCGACTAGCTCCATCGGGTCCGTCCGCGCTGAGCCCGCCTTGTCCAGCGCAAAGAGCTGCACGTTCAGGGTGGCCGCGGTTAGCTGTCCGTTCTCGGCAATGAGGGGAAGCTGATACGAGCGCTTCTCACCGCGCAACACGCAGCGGAGCGAAATGGCGCTGCGACCCTTATAAAAGAGGAAGGACGCCTCGTTGTCCAGCGACCAGATGCGCTGCCGCTCCGCCGCCTCTACCCGGCGCCGCAGGGCAATGTTGCCTAATTGGATGTGCTGCAGCGTGCCATTCAGCCGCAGCGACGCAGCGTCCTGTGAGCGGGCCGTCTGCACGGCGAGCCGCAGTGCATCGCGCTCCTCCTGCAGTCCTGCCACGTCCACCTCCTTCGCATCTCGCACAGCAGCTAGACTCTCGAGCTGACTTTCGAGACGCGATACAACGGCCTTGAGCTCCTTCAGCTCAAGGCTCTTGAAGGCGCTGTTCACCTTGGCCTTGTTCGTGATGGCCATGGCGTTGGTGGCGTAGTCCAGCGTCGAGACGGTCTCGGTCAGGTTGAACGCCGTCGGCGACACCGTCGCCAGCATCCACGTCTTGCTGTTGCCGCCGAAGCTCTCCGACAGCAGCCGCGTCAGCTTCGACTCGCGCAGGGAGATGAACGCGTCGCCGCCCTTGCGCTCACTAAACGAGTTCAGCGCACGCCCCAGCATCAGCAGCGAGTGGTTGATCTTCTTCGCCTCCTCGAACTGCTGCCCGGTCGACTCCGTCTTCGTCTGCCGCTCGCTCCCCGCAAGGTCCACCAGCGTCACAACGCACTCCAGGTCCTTCTTCTCCGCGCACTCGAACTCCTGCGACAGCGAGATCTGCATGATCGCGTGCGACCGCGAGCTCGTCTCGTTCATCTTCGTCTCCGCCGTCTGCCGGTTCGCGTTGCCCTTCCGCAGAAGCTCCATCACGCGCTCAGCGCTCAGCACCTGGTGCACGCTCGCGCCCCTCACGTACACGCGCCGGCTCGGGTCCTCGTGGATCTCCAGCGACTCCGGCTCCTGCCCGCGCTGCCGCGGCACCAGCAGGTCGCGCACCTTCTCCATGTACACCTCGATCATCGACAGCGACACCCTGATCGTCAGGTCCGCGTCCTCGTCCACCATGCGCTGCGCCTCGTCAAACAGGCACCGCACAAACCGCGGCGCAACGCCCGCGCGCTCCTCGCTGCCAACGTCGCCAAGCAGGCTGTACGTCTTGCCGCTCCCCGTCTGCCCGTACGCGAACAGGCACACGTTGAACCCCTTGTACGCCTCCTCCAGCATCGGCCGCCCCACCGTCTCAAACACCTCCGCCTGGTCGCCGCTGAAGACATGGTTGAACTGGTACGCCCGCTTCGTTTTCTGCTCGTCGTCCACGACGACGCCGCCATCCTCCACATCGCGCACGACAATCTTGCCGTTGTTCTGGTCGCCCTTGCCTGCCGGACGCACGCGGACGGAGACCTGCACGCGCGACGGGGGATCGGCCATCGTGGTTAAGGGGGCAGACCGAGAACAGGAATCGTGCGCCGCCTCCAACGGCAGTCACTGGTGCTTTTGAAATTTGGCTTGGGTAACGCCGGGATGTGGCTCCTCGTGTACCGCTTGCCGACCGTGGCGAGGGGTGCACTTGACAGGGTTCTTCGTACTTCGCAGTACCAGAGCGAGGCGCCGTCGTCGCCGCCGCCACAATAGACCAGAGAATGACGCCTGGGTAGGCAGCGTGCGGAGAAGTGCTTGTGCGCCGTCAAGACCCACTCAGCAGCTCGGATGATCTCCCCGTGAGAACCGTTTGGGGGGGGGGGGGGGGGGAAGGGCACCACAGCAAAAGGAAAGTGCGCAGCTCGCAAGACGTTGCGACAGCCTCGAGAGCAGCGCAGTGAGTGCTAGTGTTTCCGCGCTGACAAAGGTGCGGCGGAGTGTCAATGCGGTTGCACCCGTCAAGGATGGCACTGTTGTTGGGTACGTGGTGGAAGGGCGCTTGCTACACGCCTGCTTCTCTAAAGGAGA
>OY992811.1:2460421-2633178 GCA_963921375.1 Tiliacea citrago
CCGAGACCCCAGAGCATGAGTGCACCAAAAGTCAGCAAACGAACCTCGCGATACGATAAGTGTCTTTAAAGAGCTCCCATGCTCAGTGGAGAAGAAAGACGAAACGCACCGCCAAAAAAAAAATCTGACTATGGGCGTGCCCTCAGAAAACTGCAGGTGACAGGGATAGTCCAAGCTACAGAATTCGGGAGAGCTCTACTCGGCAGGGTTTTGGTAGTTGACAAAGAACGACTCAATCAGCTTGGTCATGTAGAAGACGTCAAGGGTGCCGCACATTTCGCGGACGCTGTGCATGCTGATCATGGGGTTGCCGATATCAGCCGTCTTAATTCCCGATAGCGTGGACAGAATGGGGCCAATCGTCGAGCCGCACGGCGAGTCATTGCGCACGACAAACTCTTGAACAGGAACGTCCACCTTCCGGGCCATGTTCTTCACCACTGCAGCCGTCAGCCCGTTGGTGGCGTAACGCACGTTGGCGTTGTACTTGATGACAGGGCCAGCGTGCAGGGCCGGGCGGTGCGCATTTTCATGTTTATCGGAGTAGTTCGGGTGGCAGCCGTGCGCGCCATCGACGGAGAGCAGGAAAGAGTTCGCGACCAGCGTGGCACGCAGTGTCTTGCTGCTCACGATATGCTCAATGATGTCAGGGACCAGCGAGCCAGCAGCACCCTGCGGCGAGCTCGAGCCGCACTCTTCGTGGTCGAATAGACACACCATGCGAGCCATCGCATCATTGTCCAGAGAGTCAGCATCCACAATAGCCTTCACTGCACAGTAGCACGAAATGAGATTGTCCAGGCGCGGCGAGAAAATGAACTCGTCGTAGATGCCGCCAATCGCGGCAGGCTGCGTGTCTATGACACTCAGGTCAAAGTCCACAATATCCTCCGGCTTGCACCCCACAGTGATAGCAATGGCCTTCATCAGTGACAAGCAGTGACCAGAGCTTGCCGCGTCCCCCGCACCGCACTCCTCGATTTTCGCCGCCATTTGCGTCGCAATCACAGGAATCAAATTCGACTCCTTGTTTGGTGCAAACCCCTCACGTTCCTTTGCGGACGTTAGGTGAATCGCCAGGTTGGGAATGCGCAGAATAGGCTTGTCGATGTGGACGAGCTTCTGCTCCAGGCGGTCTCCTGCAATGACGACTCGCCCGGCGACCGTCAAGTCGCGGTCAAACCACGAGTGCCACAAACCGCCGCCATAGCACTGGACACCCACGCGATGGTACTCAGCCGTCGTGGACTTAGTGCGAGGCTTCAGCAAAAAGTTTGGTGAGTCTGTGTGCGCGCCGACAATCTTGACACCACACGCAGGGTCGAATTTGCCACCCACGGCAAAAGCCACGAGGCTTGAACCATTGCGAGTGACGTAGTATTTGCCGCCAGGCGTGAGCTCCGGCCACGTCTTGCCTTCCTCGAGCTGCGTGTACCCGGCAGCCTGCAGCATCTCGGACACTGTCTGCACTGCGTGGAAAGGGGTGATGGCTTGGTTCATGAAGTTCACGAACTCCTTCGCCATCCTCACGACGGGTTCAGATCGAAGTGACGTCATTTTTTTTTTTTCGAGTATGGCTCTTGGTGTGCTTGTGCGAGGGTGACGCGGAGGGGCTATGAAATCTGTGTTGAGATAAACAGCTTTGAAAGCGCGTGGTACCGTTTTTCGTGTGGAAATGCGTTTATTTTATTTTTTCAATCTACTCTCGCCGGGTAGGCAAGAAAAGGATGGGCGGTCAAAGGGGGATAAAGAAACACGGTGGTGGGAGGAAGTGCAGATATGTCTTCTGACTGGCTATTCCGGTGGCACGCCTGCAAAAAAAAAAAAGCGGCTGCGACTGCCGTGGCGGAAGCAGCCCCTACGAAATGAAAGCGCTAAAAGCTCCGCGGGCTGCACGTCCGGGTGGGTTTTTTTTTTTGGAGCATTAGCACCCTGATTCACCGTATTCCCCAAAGATCGGTCACGCAGCGAAGATGTCTGACTGGCTGGCCTGCTCTGCACATGACTTGGGCTCTGTACGTTGAAAAGCGTCTCGTTTCTGCTGGCGGACGTTGTCGTCGCGGGGAAGCTGGGGAGACTTCAGCAGATGTATCTTGGCATCGCCCTCTCTCACCATCCTTGAGTTTCGCCATGGAACGTTTCGTCTCGTGGGAGTTCGAAGGCAGCGCCGTGCTGATTGTCGGTGGCTTGCGAGAAGCGCAATCTACACTGCGCTTATTGTGTTTGAGGTACCCGTCGGAGAGTCGCTACAAAAATGGTAAGCGGGGGAGGGAACGTTGCGAGCGCTTAAAGGCAGCCGGTGTTTTACGGCAAACGAAGAACCAGGTGAGCAAGGCAGGGAGGGGGGGGGGCACTGACTGAAACGAGCTGGAAAACCGAAAGAAAAGAGAGTTTTGACCGAAGCAGGCGGGGAGAGGGGGGGGGGCATGTTGCACTCACCAGTCCGCGGATTTTGCGGCGGCCGTGGAGGATCGTTTCTACCCATCCACTCTTCTCTGCCTTTCCCGAGCTCAACAGGAGAGCGGGGTTCTTCAGGTGCTGTACACCTACGATGCCGTGGGGAACTTCTTTGGCTGCTTGCTTTGTCTCAAAACTAACTTTTGGCAGACTGGACGGCTCCTGATGAGACAGCCGCTCCTGCACCGCAGCGGTGCAACAAATCAATAATGTCCCGACGACTCAGGTCACCCCGTGCATCCTCCACGGTTGCGTTTGCGTGCATCCTAAACACAGCAGCACAGCTGGCTTTCCCTTCGAGGTGCAAACTGCAGCCGCGTCAGAGCGGCCCTCGCCTTCTGACAGCGACACCGACGTGAGATTAGTGAAGAAGGACTGTGCAGCCTCTCTCCACGGCCGCTGATGCTCTCTTAGGCGACTTCTCTTTTTTCCTGCGGAAACTCAATCTGTGCCCGTAATTCTAACACCTACTCGTATGCCTCTACCACTGTGTGCAGCGAAGGAGCATACATCCATCATGAAAGCCCTATTCCGCCCCTCCATGGTGGCTCTGGCGCCAGTTTTCGCCATTCCTGTGAAGCAGCAGAAAATCGACGAGGTGGTGCGGGTCGATCACGCTGGCGAGGTCGCCGCTGTGCGCATCGCGCGACACCAGCTCGAATGGATGTCGCCCCTTGATGACTCCGTCCCCATCGCGCAAGAGATTCTCGCCGACGAAATTGTGCACCGCCGGGTTATGACAGAGCTGGCCGAGCGGCACGGTGTGCGCACCACAGCGCTCGACCCGTTTTTCAAGATTGGCGCCTTCGTTCTGGGAGCCGGCACCGCCGCACTGGGCAAGGAGGCGATGATGTGCTGTCACGCTGCGGTCGAGATTACGATTTTTGACCACTACAACGACCAGCTCCGCGAGCTTGAGGTGCTCGACGAGCAGTGCTCTCAGATGACGGAGAGTGAAACCGAGAAGCAGGCGTGGGTTGACGTGAAGAACTACATCGTCAAGTTCCGTGACGAGGAAAAGCACCACCAGGAGCTCGGCGAGCAGAACGGCGCCGCGGACGCGCCTGCTTACCCGCTTCTCTACAACGGGATCCGACTTGCTTGCAAAGTCGGTGTTGAGTTTGCCAAACGCATTTGACGATCAACCTTCGTTCTAGCCTCCTGTGTGGCCTCGCTTGATTTCGACCACAACTATCTCAACTGCATCAAAAAATAAAAGGTGAAGCGTCAAAAGGTCAAAGCAAAGTGAGCAAGTGAAACTAAGAACCGCAAACGGCTCGCTTTGAAGAGTCGTGCTGCTTAGTTCAGAAAAAAAAATCTAAGTAGCGGGGCTGTTTCGCATGCCTCCCCCTTTTCCACCGAAATCAGCGTCACGTGCCGTCACGCGTACTACCCGAAGATCCCACAGTCCGGGTCTCTTTGTTTTTTTTCTCTCTCGTGTGCGTTTGTGTGGAGCCATAGACGTGCGCTCACGTCACCGGCCATGTGAGAGGATTCTGCTCTTTCTGCAAACCGTTGCTCCACCTCCCTCTTGTCCTAAACTCACCTCGCACGGATGTCGCCCGTCTACATTTTTGTGTCAGGACGTACTCTCTAGCGCACTTCAGCTACTCCCGTGTGTTTTTCGTTCCTTTCGCATCGTATCGCGAAGATGGCGCTTTCGGATTCTGCCGCCACGGCTCTCTCGAAGTTCACCGACGAGCTCGTCGGTATTGAGCGGAAGTGTGATGAGGAAGCCGGTGCGCTGCGGCTTGAGTACCGTAGCAAGATGGAGCCGCTTCTGCAGGAGCGCCGCGAGATTCTGAAGAGCGTCAACAACTTCTGGTCGGGGGTGCTCTCGTCGCAGTCTACCCCGATCGCCGAGCTTCTGAACGGCACCATTGACCCGAAGATCGTGCGCGCCGTTACCGACTTCCAGGTAGTGACACGCGTCAGTGAGAATAAGCTGTATCGCAAGATCATCCTGACCTTCCGCCAGAACATGTTTGTGGAGGAGGGCGAAGTCTCGCGCGAAGTGGACAGTGACATGCAAACAACCGCCCTCACCCCGCTCAAGTGGAAGTCCGGCACGGAGCGGGCTCGGACCGACTCCTTCTTCGCTTTCTTCACCAGCGACTTTGCTGCTGATGCGGAGGAGATGACAGGAATCGTGGAGGGACTGGACATCGTTTATCAGGACCCCTTCCTGGCCGTCGAGGAGGACTGAAGCACTCTGCCCGTCTAAAAAAAAAAAAAGTAGAGTGCGTCATGGTGTCGTGTACTGTTAAAGTGAGATGCTGGCCTTTCCGACACGCACACACCTTCGATCCCAGCCTGCAAAGCAGCGACAGAAAAAAAAGGGAGAAGCAAGGCCGGAACAACACTAACAACTAAAAATAAAAAAAGAACCATCTTTTTATGCACCCGGTACACTCCTTCCGTTCTTGTCTCTGCTGACTGTCCAGAAGAAGACCCTCGCAACTCTTTCGCAGCGGTTGCAGCTCCGATGAGGCGAGTGGGATGTCGAAGGAAAAGGGAGAGCACGAGTCTTGCGAAAAAAAAAGTCACCGCTGCCAAGCCCCTCTGGTGCAGGCCAGTCTTTTGTTCTGCAATTCTTGCTGTCGACGTATTCAACAAATCCCATTTTCATCTGCCTGCGGTTGTGTTGTCCTCTTCTGTCGTTCCGACGCCTCCATTCGAAATGAGGTTGCCGTTTGCCAAACAGTAGAGAGCATCACCGCTGCACAATACACACACTTTAAGCCTCACTGCTGTGCCGTGTCTCCTCCGCTGCGTGCCCTGCAAGCAGGAAACCTAGCGATGAGCATCCAGAAGACTACCCGTGGGGTGGAGGAACTTCTCTACACCCTCGGCAGCTCGCTAGAGCGCTTCAAGGGCGTGAATGGCCTCCAGCGCCTCATGACGACAGGCAAGCTCTCTCTCTTGTCGCTTTTTGGTGAGTTTGAGCAAACCCGTGACGAGGTGTACGAAAAACGGTCCGCCGCCGTCGCACAGACACGGCGTTGCCTAGTGCAGCTTGTGGGCCACTTCGACGACGTGACGGGGACCACCGAGAAGCTGGTGCACAAGATGGAGCGCTTGCTCGCTACGTTGGAGCAGTTCCACCGCTTCTGCGACATGGAAATTGACGACCGCGTCAAGCTCAACGACTCCGATGTCCAGCAGCTCGAGCGCGACTTTCAGAGCATGCGTGATGCGAACAGCGGTCTCAAGGTTTCTCTCCGGGACTTTGCCCTCTCCGAAGTGACGTGCGTAGACCTGACCCGCAGCGCTATCCAGAACGTTGAAAAGGTCAATAGCGACACCTCGTGTGACGTCACCGCGGCCCTCACTGACTTTGACCGGCAGCGGCGTCGTGTCCAGGTGAAGGAGGGCGAGTTGACAAGCGCGATTTCGCGCGCTGCGTCACGAGACGACCCTGCCGTCCATTTCGCCGAGTTCAGCTACTTGAAAGAGTCGCAAGCGCTGGAGGGGGTCGGCCGCAAGTACATCCAGTCTCTTGGAAACGCGATGGAGGCGACACACTTTGCGCTGGAGCAGTCGTCGATGACGGGGTGGGCGGCTGCCAACGTTTTCTTTGTCCAGTTAGGCCTCCTGCTCGGCGAGCTCTCCACAGCAGGCACAAACATTGCGGCAAGCCTCCTCTCCATCAAAAACTCGCAGAAAGTGTCTCGCCAGCTCACAGACGAGAAACGGCGAAATCTGCAGGAACAGCGCGCAGCCACAGAGAACGCTGCCGGCGCACCTGTCGCACCACAGCTGTTTGGCGATGGCACAAGAGAGTTTCTCGTCTCGCCCGCGGCGCCATCAGGCCCGGCGATAGGCAGCGGCAGCGCACCTTCTCCGCCTCCTGCAGTTTCGACGCAGTCGCCAAGTCTCTATCCACCGGCAGCGCCACCACCGACGCAGGCCCAGCCGGTGACCTCGGTTGACCTTGATGACCTTTTTCAGTGACTGCTCCACGTATTAGTGACGTTCTGATGCCCCTTTCAGCGAAGCTGCTGTGCTACGCTCCTGCTAATCGGCTTCTTAACAGGCGGTCTATTTTGAGGAAGCCAGCTGCGCAGCAGCGTGCGCGCGTTAATACCATCAGCTTTTGTCTCGTTGCGTTTCGGCTCTTGAATTCTCGAATCGCGTGCGGTTGCTGGCAACAACAACAAAAAACTGAGCGAATCACCCTTCGACTGGAGCGGTCTGAGCTGGACGCGTTACGCGGTTTCTGCGCGACTTCGAAACGCTCCTTTTGTGTCGTTGTTCGTCAGCGCGGTGGCAGCCGGGTCGGTCAGCCGCCGTCTTGACTTGCCTCGCTTCAGACTAACCCTAGCTGTCCGGCAATTCTATTCCATCGTGCTTCTGGCGATGAACATATCTCTCCCAGGAAACAAGAAAAAAGTGAATGAGACAATCAGCTTCTACCTCCGCCTTGTGCTTTTCGCTCCTGTGAGCTTTTTTTGGTGCGCGTCTATTTCTTCTGCGCCTCGTAACTGCATGCCTGAAGAACGAACCAGTAGACGTAGTCAAAACCCCCTCAATCGGAAAGAAGTAGAAGGCGTCACACACATACACGCAGATACACAAAAGAAGCAAGCACCTACGCTGCGCCTCAAAGACTCAACTGCACCGTGCTTTTCTTCCTGCTTCGGCGACGCAGAACGGTGATCCTCAGTGCACGCAGAGCATCCGTCACTTCAACCTTAATAGCAACGCCTCTTTAGCGATGAAGAACCGGCCCTCACTCGCCCTGGATGCTGGGGTGGTGGAGAAGTTTCAGCAGGACTCCAAATCCTACCAGATCAACAGCAACAACTCGCTGCAGTTCCGTGCCTTCCTCTTCAATGAGGCTGGGATGTACACCAAGGACGGGCGCGAGCTGCCAAGCACGGTGAAGAAGGATGACATCGACTACTCCTCGAAGCGCAACGTCGGCGCCGGCGCAAGCGGCGACGTGTACTTTGCGCGTCTCAAGAATGGCACCCCAATTGCGCTCAAACGCATTCCCATCTCGTCCAAAACACACCGCGACGAGGTCGACCGTGAGCTGCAGGTCTTCATGGCGCGCGGCGATTCCCCGTACGTGATGAACAACTACGGCGCCTTCTGGGACGCCGAGGACGACGCGATTGTGATTCCGATGGAGTGGATGCCGTACACTGTGAAGGACATCGGCGTCTTCTGGGGCGGCCTGAACGAGCCGCTGCTCAAGGCCGTCTTCTTCCAGGTGGTCTCCGGGCTCGTCTACCTGCACGACGTCAAGCGTGTGCTGCATCGCGACTTGAAGCCGACCAACCTGCTTATCAGCGAGGACGGCCACGTGAAGGTTGCGGACTTTGGCGTGTCGAAGCTGATTCAGACGCTGGCTGTGTCTTCCACCTACGTTGGCACGATGTGCTACATGGCACCCGAGCGGCTGGAGCAGGGCATGTACGGGTTTAGCAGTGATGTCTGGTCGCTGGGCCTCACGATGATCGGTGCCGTCACAGGAAAGAACCCGTGGGCCCCGCCGGAAGAGATGAATCTCTACCAGCTACTGGGCAAGATGGCGAACGGCAGCACACCGACACTTCCCGAGTCAGGCGCCTTCTCAGATGACGCCAAGGACTTCGTGAAGGAGTGCCTCGCGCGTGATCCCGACACCCGTCCCACGTGCGCGGAACTGCTGCAGCACCGGTTCTTCGCCGGCGTTACAACGGAGAGCGCCGTGGCCATGGTGAAGATGGCGGTGGAGCAGATGACGCGACTCATCAACAACAACGCGCAGAAGGAGAAGGAGGTGGCGCGGACGCAGGAGTCGATGGAGAAGGACGTGAAGGCGCAGCTGGACAAGATGGTGCTGTAGCGGTGTGCCTGCCGGGGGATGTAAGGAGGCGTGTGAGGGGGGGACGAAGAGGTGGCAAGCAAGTCTTGCCGCACCGCGTCTCGTTCAACTCCGGCAGTGGCGCGAAACACCAAGAGAGGGGGAAGCGCGCTGTGAGGAGCAGCGCTGCTGGCCAACCTCGCCATACTGCCATGTGCTCCCTCTTGTTGTCCTTTTCGCCGTACTCGTCACCGACTTGGCTCCTGTGCCGCCGTGACACGATGCCGCGATACCTGAGGTCTCCTTCACGCCCTCTCCTCAGCGTCCCTATCCTCAACTCCACCACGTGTGCTGTCTACCTTATATCCGCGCCAGCTTGGATGCAGTCTTTTTCTCGACTCTCTTTTCCCCGGCTCCGAGTCTCTTTATTATAGGCAGCTGCAGAGCCTGGGTGGTGGCGCTGCGGCCTGTCCTAAGCAGGCACGTGCGCGGCCGGACGCGGTATACCCTCCGCAGCCAGCCATGCCCGCAAAATTGGCTGGGCTTTTTCCCCTCTCTGTTGTCGCTGATGCAACCACTCGCCAGTCCGAGGCGCTGTCCGCACTCCACTCCCTATACACTCCGCGGAGATCGCAGACACTATTGTCTTTTTGTTTGCCCCTCCCCTTCCTCCTCCTCCTCCTCTTCCCCCGTCACGCTAACCTTGCTCTAGTCGTGCGTCACTGTCCTTTGTTTTCTCCTTTGTGTCGCGTTTTGCTTCGCTGTCCATGCACGCTTGTGTGCCCTGCCACGGATTTTTATTTGTCCACGTCCTGCAGCACACACGCTGCGCCCCCCCCCTCGGCGCCCGTTCCATCCGCTCCACTTCCTGCCGTATGTGTGTGTGTGTGTGTGTGTGTGTAGGAGTGCACAGACGTGAGGCTTGCTGGTGGTTATGCAAGCACAACCCGCTCCTGACCAGGTGACCGTGCTCTTTGTGGAGGTGCGCTGCACACCCTCCTGGTTATCGGAGCGAGCGCATCCGCTGCGTCGGGCGTGCTCTGCTCGAGCCGTTCTTTTGTTTTTTTCTTCTTCTCGCTATCGCTCGTTGCGGGGACTGCGGTTCTCACTCATCGGGGGGGGGGGGGGAGGGGGCGCTTGGTCATCCACCCGCGGCACTTGGAAGGCATACCGGGACTGGAGCCAGTGGGTGGTGGGGGGGGGAGAAAGAAAGAAAAAAGAAAAGGGCGTGCGGTGACTGCACCAAAACAAGCATTTGCTTTGAGAAGAGAAGAGAGGGATTTCTTGGTGTACTGTGAGACAGTGATGGCAGGCTTCGGGCAGCTTCGGTCTTGGGCTTCTTTACGGTTCCGTTTTCTTCCCAGTGCGCCTCATTTTGCTCCCCCTTTTCTCTCTCTGCCTCCTTTGTGCTTCGGTGATGGTGTGGCGGGTGGCGATGTGATGTTCTCTTTTCTTTACGTGGCTGTGCGCGTTCACGTGCACGTGTGTGTGTGTGTGTGTGTGGTGCGGATATAGAGCTGCCCTTATTGCCCGGTCTCTTCCACTTGGTGTCCTTGTCTCCACACCCGCGTGCGCGCCTGATGGTGAATGGCGCAGCGGTGTTGTGCGCGTTGCTCCCCTCTTCTTTTTCCCCCTCCCGGACACGGCTCCTGAGCGTTCTTCCTTTTCCGTTTTGCGTTCGTTGTGCTCTGGCAAAAAAAAAAAAAGGCGGCTTGGTGCACAGAAGGAGCTGGCTCCGTCTTCACGACGGGCGAAGCAAACCTACCTCCGCTTCATGGAACCACTCACGTCTCCCTTCATGTTTTCCATGCCCCCCCCCCGCCTCTCTTTTTTTCTCTTTCCCACTATCATTTTTTCTTTCGTTTTGTGCGCGCTGTGTGTTTGTTGACCTTGATGTTACGTTCGCATCACCTGATTGAATTCCTTCCTTGGTGACTGCAGAAGATGCCGCCGTCTGCGGACGACTGACGGCTTCACCCCTCATCTGTGTACTTGTCCGCGCCGACGTCGCCACCATCGCCTCTTACCGGTTTTCTTCACGCATCTGGCGCAAAAAAAAAAGGCGCCCTGCACCTTCCCCCAACACGCGTGGCTCTCCCCCCGTGTGCCGTTATGTCCATTTTGTGCGATTCTCTTTTTCTTTCCTTTCCTCTTTCCATGCGGTACGTGTCCCCTGTTTCGTTTTGCCCCTTCCAGTTCTCTGCAGCTGCGTTGCTGCACGTTGGTGTGCTGGTCAGCACGCTTGTCCGTGTACGCGTGTGGGCGTCACAGTAAGGTGACGCTGCGTCTGTTTTTTTTCTTCCCCCCCTCCGCTCGTGCGCGTGTGTGTGTGCGTTGGCTTTCGGCCCTTCCCCTCCCTACCCCCCCCTTTTTCCGCACTCAGCTCCTTCCCTCCATGCCTCCACACGACCGTGCATTTGTGAGCGCAGGCGTGTGTGTGCGTGTGTGCGACTCTGCCCCCCCCCCCCCCCCCCCCCCCCGCCCCCCCCTTTCCCTCATATTGACAGCGCTGCGTGCCCCGTCTCACTCCCTCCACGAATGACAAAAAAAAAGAGAAGAACAACAACAAAAAGAGTGTCCGGCGACTGAAACACATTGATGAATGTCGCGATGTGGCGCATGTGAGAAAAGGAGGTCAGTTTCCTCCTTCTTTCTTTGTGTTCTCGGCTTCCTCGCCGGCGGTGCGCCAGGCGACCGTGCACCGAGGAGGGACAGCGGAGGCTGCTGTCATGTGGCTGCTGTGCCGTGACTACCACGTCGCACTGCGGCGGTTTAGGCACGAACGCATTCGACTTGAATTCCTCCGCGGCACGACGCTGCGTCTCAACGACGATGTTAAGAGATGCGTATGGCGGGGGAGGCGTCCGTGGGGTGCGGCCGCGCGGCGAACCCGTCACACTGGGATCTGACAACCGCCCGTTCTGCGTGTAGCCCTGATAAACGCGCCCCTCCAGTTTCGCTCTTGCACTACCGCTTCTGCCTGCTTTTTTTTTGTTTTCTGTTTTCCACACAAACGCTCCGGTGCCTTTCACCATCGCCCCCTGTCGCGTGCTGGTGCTCCTCTCTCTCTGTCGCCACTGCGGCGCTCACGTAGCCCAGCTCCCAGCTTTTCTTCCCCCCCACCCCCATCCCTCCCTTCCTCGCTACCCCACTCGGTCTGCCCGCGCGTTGGCTGTTGTCGACGATCATTCACCGGCGTACCTCCCCTCCCCCTCGTTCCATCCTCGACTTCCCACAGTCGGCTCGTGCCCCTTCCCACCACCACCTCGTTGCGTTGTGGACACGTGTTGCTCGTCTCGTGCCTTGTTTTTTTTCTTCTCTGTCCTGTCTTTTCTTGTCCATAATCAGACCAGTGTCGATGTTCCGCCACGCAAACATTATCCGCTGCGCTGCGCAGCCGGTGGTGAAGATGGCGCAGGTCGGCGGGGTCGTGACGCTCACGATCAATCGCCCCGCCCAGCTTAACGCGCTCAACAGGGCCGTCGCTGAGGGGCTCATGGAGCACCTGGAGAAGTGCGACAAGGACCCGGCGTGCGCGGCTTTCATCATCACCGGCGAGGGTCGCGCGTTTGTCGCCGGGGCAGACATCAAGTCAATGAAGGACCGCACCTTCTCCGAAAGTCTCATGAACAACGAGCTGAAGGCGCTTACCCGCATGGCCAAGGTAGGCAAGCCGATCATCGCCGCCGTCAACGGTTTTGCGCTGGGCGGTGGCTGCGAGCTTGCGATGTGCTGCGACATCATCCTCGCCAGCGAGGAGGCCAAGTTCGGTCTGCCTGAGATTAAGCTGGGGACAATTCCTGGGTTTGGCGGCACGCAGCGGCTGCCGCGCCTGATCGGCATAGCACGCGCAATGGAATGGGTGCTGACAGGCAACACGTACACCGCGGTGGAGGCAGAGCGGGCTGGTATGGTGTCACGCGTGGTGAAGCACGAGGAGCTGATCCCAACGGCCATGAAGATGGCGGAGAAGATCGCGGGCTTCAGCCAGGTGACGGCCAAGATGGCCAAGATGGCGGTGAGCGCGTCGCAGGAGATGACGCTCGAGGCGGGGCTCGCGTACGAGGCGACTGTCTTCAATTCCACCTTCTCGACCCACGACCGCAAGGAGGGTATGACAGCCTTCATCGAGAAGCGGGCACCGCAATTCAAGAACAAGTAGGACACCATCGCAGCGGCGCGCGCGCGCGCGGTGCGAGAGCGGAAAGGTGTGGCGGAGGAGAACAAGCGGTTTGAACAGCTGTTGTTTTTTTGATGAAGCTGACAATTCGCGATGCGCGCTTACACGCGTTTACTTTACCTTTTCTTTTTCTGCTTACTGCAACCTGCCCACACGAGCGGCGTACTCGACTTTCACGCTCGACTTAAAAAAAAAAAAGGGACTGCCCTTTTTTGGTTGCACGCCTCTTTTTTGACCATGACACCTTTTCTTTATTTTTCTTTTCTTTACTCCAAAACGTGTATGTCGCGCTGCGCATCTAGGACGCAGAGCTTCTCTTTACTCCGGAGCGCAACACGCGTACTTCACACTCGGTTGTTCCGCGACCACGCTAAGGGAAAGGGTGGGAAACACCTGTGTCTGCGCTCAGTGTTGTCGGACAAATCTCTTTGCTTGGCGTGCTTCACCCTTTCTTCATGTTGGCGGAGCCGAGCGACAGGAGGAGAGGGGGGGGGGCGCGGAGACAAATACGAGATTCTACGGCGGTGCTTCCTGAGGCCGCCTGTCAAGCCTCCGACCCCCCCCTGTGCGTTTCCTTCTGGCTTCGTGTGCTCCGCCCGTCTAGCATTGCCCCCCTTTTTTTTTGGTGCCCGACAAGCGCTCTTTTTCTCCCCTCTTGACCACCCCTTTCCTGACGCGTCTATAACATGTGAGTGTTTTCTTTGTGTGTGTGTGTGTGTGTGTGTCTGTTCGTGTCGCGCTCCCTGTCGGGGGAGCGGGGGGCGGGGCTCTCGCGATTGTCTCGACTAGCCCACCTCCTACTGCAGCTTCACTATACACACACACACACACACACACATGGTTTCACATACAGCCCCGCACGTCGTTCTTCACCTCACCCCTTGTCACGTTTTTAATCGACTGCGTTTTGTTTTTTTCTGTTCTCTTTCTTTTTTAATTTTCTCTCTCTCACACACCTTCACACGCTTCGCCATTTTTTTTACCCCCCCCGCTCTCCCTCTTCCCCCCTCCCTCTCCTCTCCCTGCCCCTTTTTACCCTTCCAGCCGCAGATACACGCGTGCCCCACACAACCTATACAAACGACACTGCACGACCTTCTCCCCGTCCCCCCTTCATTTTTCTGTCAAGCTCTCCCTGCAAGCGAATGCGACCTGTGCAGTCCTCTGACGACGGCACACACCCTCGCTTCTTCTCTCCGTTTTTTTTGTTTGTGTTTATGCACGGCCTTCCGTCCGTGCGCCTTTCACACGCGCCTCTCTCTCCCCCTCTCCTCTACCGTATCACAGCACATGTGCGCACTGTTCTTCACCAGCCCTCTTGCCACGGTCTTCTCTTCGCCGTTGCTTGTCCTGCCCCGACCCTTTCCTTCATCGCACCTCGTTGCCGTGTGAGTGTGCGGTCCGAGAGGTGGGGCTCAGCCAGACCGATAGCGGAAGATGCAAACGCCAAGAAACATCCAGTTACACACACGAACCCACCTTCAACGGCTTTGGCCGCGAAACGATCAAGCAAAGCAGACACCCCCCCAATCAACGCCAAGACGCTTGTGGAGTGAAGGCTATTTGGGATGGCTGTCCCCCCCCCATCCCCGTCTCCCACTGCACCAACTGCCGATTCGCTGAGACAAATTCTTGTAAACAACAACAACAACAAAAAGGAATAGCGTTGGCAATAGAAACCCATATGCACTTCCTACTGCGCGTCCCTATTCCTCTACCCCCCCCATCTTATCCCTCTCCCATCGCCACTTTCACCACGTCCATCAGTTTCCTTCCCCAGCTACTCCTTTTACACTGACCGCAGCCGCGCCAGGCAACACCCCTCCCTCCTGTTTCTTTTTTCTTACTTGTTCTTCGACAGGGTGCGCCGAACTCTACCGCGCTCTCACCCCCCCCTCTCCTATCCCCTGCGGTGTCTGCCAAGTATTTGCCGCTCTCGTGCCAGCTCCGTGTGGACCACTCCTCGCTCCGTTGCACGCACCCGACTTCACCTCTCTTTCCAGCGGTCTTCGTGAGAGGTGCACTCATTTTTTTTTTTGCTGTCTTATGTTGCTGGCCGCGTAGTTTTTTTGTTTGAATTCGACTTGCACCCTCTCGCTGCTGATCATGCCGTTCGCCGTGGCCGAGGAGGCTTGCCCGCACGCGTGGGACGAGTCCGCGATGGTGGCGCCGTTCGCCGGCAAAACGGTGCACCGCGACGAGTGTGCCTACTGCTGCCGCTCTTGCCGCCAGGGCGACGGCGTGCACGTCTGCATGGCCTGCCACACCGGGGTGTGCTGCGAGCACCTGGACAAGCACACCGCGCTGCACGAGTCGCACGTCATGTACACCGTCGTGAAGGAGCTGCCGGCGCAGGAGGTGCCGGAGGTGCGGGACGTCAACTACCTCGGCGTCGTCGCCCCGAAGGAGTACGAGACGGCTGTGTGCTGCGCCTCCTGCCAGGTGCAATTCGTGCAGGTGCCGGATCTTGCGGTCGAGGCGTACAGCGGCATCATCAACGCACCCGTGCCGGGAGCGCAGGACAACGCGGCGGTGGGTGGGGCCGGCTATTTGCAGAAGCCGCAGTGCCCGCACCTGGTGTGCCTGGAGCAGCTTGCGTGCGCGTACACGGCGGCAGCCCCGCCTACGTCCGAGGACCTCTGCTCCGTGGAGGGCTGTGGGTGCCACGTCAACAACTGGATGTGCGTCACGTGCGGCGCCGTCGGCTGCCCCCGCCCCGAGTCGGGTGGCAAGGGCCACGCGCTGCTGCACTACCAGCAGACAGGCCACCCCGCGTGCGTGAAGCTGGGTACGGTGACGGCTCAAGGCGCCGACTACTACTGCTACGCCTGCGACGACGACGTGGAGGACATGCACTTTGCCGCGCACATGGCCCACTTCGGCATCGATGTGCACACGGCCAAGAAGACGGCCAAGACAATGGGGGAGCTCGAATACGACTACTCCTCGCAGTTCGACTTCAACAAAATCACGGAGGCAGGGGCGTCGCTCGTGCCCGCGCACGGGCCGGGCCACACCGGCATCGAGAACATCGGCAACAGCTGTTACCTCGCCTCCGTGGTGCAGTGCCTCATATCGCTGGCGCCGTTTCATAGCGCCTTCTACCCCGCCCAGTCAACCCCGCATCAAGCAGAGTGCACGGCGGACCCGTACAGCTGCCGCCACTGCCAAACGGAGCGCCTCGCGGCAGGGCTGCTCTCTGGCGAGTTCAGTCAAGCCAACCACGAGCGCACCAACGGCGTCTGCCCCCGCCTCTTCAAGAAGGTGTACGCGCAGCAGCATCCGGAGTTCTCGACCGGGGCACAGCAGGATGCGCAGGAGTACCTGCTCTACCTGCTCGAAGAGATGCGTCGCTACGTGCGACCCGCCGGCAGCAGCACCGGCACCGGCAGCGGCGCCACCCCCCAGCCCCTACACCCGTCCGACATAATGGATATGGTCATGGAGCAGCGGATGCAGTGCAGCAAGTGCCAGCGGGTGCGGTACACCTACGAGGTGGACAAGTGCCTCTCCCTGCCGATCCCAATCGACCCCGCTGTGGCAGCCTCCATTGCGAGCGCCGCGAGCGAGGCGAAGGCGTCGGAGGCGGAGATGGATGCGATGCGGCTGCGCTGCTCGCTGGAAGACTGTCTGCTGGCTTCCATTGCGCCGAACAACATTGAGTGCCGCTGCGAGGCGTGCACGGAGGCGGTCACGTACACGACAGTCACGCGGCTCGCGAGTTTCCCGGATGTGCTGCCGGTGTACGTCCGGCGCACGTACTTCGACGTCGCGACGCACAACACCAAGAAGATGGACGCCTACGTGGACGTGCCGCAGACGCTGGAGCTGAGCGGGTTCCGCGGCACGGGAATGCAGCCGCACGAGGTGGCGATGCCGACGTCCGCCACTTCACCGGCGCGGCGCGCGCGCGGTGACGGTGCCGCCGCCGCCGCCGCACCGCCGCAGGAGGTGGACGAGGTTGCTCTGGTGTCGGTGATCAGCATGGGCATCGACATGGACGTGGCGCGCTACGCACTGCTGCAGACGGACATGAATGTGGAGAGGGCGATCGACTACATCTTCAGCCACCCCGACATCGCCGACGAGATCGCTGCCGCGCAGTCGCAGGCGCAGCAGGAAGTGGCGCCGGCCAGCGACACCGACGCAGCTGCCAAGCCGACGCCGGCGACTGACGGCACCGCCTCGTACGAGCTTGTGGCCATGATCAGCCACATGGGTGCGAGCGCGCGGACGGGCCACTACGTGTGCCACATCAAGGACGCCGCGAGCGGCAAATGGCTTCTCTTCAACGACGAGAAGGTCGGCGAGTCGCAGAACCCACCCTTCTCCCTGGCGTCGCTCTACTTTTTCCAGCGCAAAGCCTGAGCATCGACGCGTGTCACCACAGCAGCAGTAGCAGCGAAGGGGGGCACGGCTTCTTTTTGGCTGACGTTTGTGCTGTGCGTATGCGTGTGTGTTCGTCTCTCCTTACATAGGCAGGTCGCTGTATCGATCGCATGTTGCCCTCCTCTCGCTCACATTCCAAGCCCGAATCCCCGTCCGACCTCTTCCGCGGCTCTTCCCGTGCCAACCCTCTTCACCACAGGTTTCTTTTTTTTTTTTTCTGTATTGTTCCTCCTCTCTTCCTGCATACGTTTTTTTGCGGCGTCTCACCTGAGCGACTCTCGCCACCCCTGTGCTGTCTTTCAGCACCCCCCCTCTCCTCCCCACAGGTGTTCATCTCCCTTTAAAGTTTGTGTCTGAGGTTTTCCCCCCTCCCTCCCTCCTCCCACTCACTCACTCACAGGACCCTCTCCTGCACGGTATGCCCTTTCGACGAAGGTGCACCCCGACGGTGTCATGGGACCGTCGAAGACACAATCGAATGAACGGCAGCGGCCTTTCCCAACACCACCAACAACAGAAAAAGAGAATCAGCAAGCAAACTCGTAGAAAAAAAAACGAAAAGCTCCGCTTATCCTGGGCCGTGAGGGAAACGACAGGAGCAGCTGCGGGCCAGGGATGTCGAGGGCCGTCCTCCCCCCACCCGCCCCTTAGGAAGAGGAGAGAAAGGGAGGAAAGGAGGGGGCGGCGGTAGGCAGGGAAGAAAAAAAAAAAAAGACACCATGCCATTCTGCTCTATGCCTGTGCACAAATGCAACCGCTTCTGCACAGGCAGACCTGCGCAGTGCGATGTGTGTGTGTTTGTGGGGGGGGGAGGGAGGAAAGTGAACATAGGCGGCATCTGAGAACGTCGCCACACAGCTTCTCTCTTTCGCGGTGGTCCTCGAGTTCTTCATCCGTCCCGCCTTGACGCGCGTGCGTGCGTGCGTGTGTGTCTCACTCCCACCCCTACCCCCCTTCTTACCCGCGGTGGCCCCTTCTCCCCTTCTCCCCATGCCTCGCTAACATGATGCCAACTCATCGCCTCTCATACTCCCCTCCTTTCTTTATTTTTTTTCTCCCTTTCCTTTCACCCCTACCCACCTCTCACACCACCGCTTTGGGTTATCCCTTTCCTCGTGTGTGTATGTGTGTGTGTGTGTGTGTGTGTGCAGTGCGCTCGTTCTAACTAGCGGCTCCCCCCCACTCCCACTCCCAAGCCCCCTCCTCCCCCCCCCGCCCCCACCGCCCCCACCAAACACACAACACTCCTCACCCCTATTCACCACTTTTGCGTCGACACCTACAGAGTCCTACAGAAGCAAGCGAGTGAGAGCAGTTGAACAGAGCGGATCATAACAGAAAAAACAAACCAATAAGCAAAAACACAAAGGAAAGAGAAAGCTCGGGACGTCAAAACTTTGTCGCACACGTGCCGTAACTTTCACAACCGGCAAAAGCCGCCACAACTGCGCCGAGGACACACACCAACACCCACCTACCCACACGGAAACCCCGACATCACAAACAGTTCTTGCACTGAAAAAAAACAAAAACTGCGACTGCGTGCAAGGGAACGTTCCTCCACCATCACGAGTTGCTCGTCTCCCCCACAGCGCGCGCCCCAGCACGCCCTCAGCATACAATACGTGTGTTGAGGCTACGAGAAGAGTGGGTGGTACCTGCTGCGAACGGCGTTTTGGTGCTGCCACTTTTTCTGTTTCTTTTTTTGTTTTTTGTCTGCTCCGCAGTCCGCTCTGCCGCCAATCCCCACCCCCGATTTCACTGCCTTGTGGCTACCCTGGTCACCTGCGAGTGACTCTCTTGTCCTCCTTTTTCCCCTTTTCCTCCTCTCCCGCCCGCTCCTCTCTCCCACAACCGCAACGCTGTTTTTGTATTCGTTTCCTGCGTCAGCACCAACGGTTCCGTGTGAAGCACAATCCCGGACGGCGTTTCTCTTCGTGCCCCCTCCCTCCCATTCCCCCTCCGAAGGTCCCAGACTCACCTACCTTTGACTGAGACATCCAACCTCTAGCCCCCTCCTTCCCCTGACCCCTTCTCTGTTCGCGCCGCTGTCACCATTTCCTTTCAGAGAACGAGGTGCCTGCGTGCGGTTTTTTTTCCCTTTTGAGAGGTTTTGTTGTGTTGCGTGCGTTCGCGTGTGCGAACTTACGTTTTGTGATCGTCTGTCTACTCGTGCACTTTCTCGTCACCACCTCTCCTCACGAGTTCAGATCTCTCGCTCTCTCCCATCGAGGCGCTGCTGTTCCGACGGATCCGCTTGCGGTCGCCATTCCCACACGCCTGCCTTTCCCTAGTTGCCTTTCTCCACGCTGCTTTCGTGCACCCCCCGCTCGTTTTCGGCGATCTTTGTCCAAGCACAGACTTTCAGCTTGAGACATCGCCACAGACGCGGCAGTGCAGCGTCGTTGCAGAGCCCCCGGGATCGACACAGGGAGGACGAGGCAGCACAGAGGCCGCACCTCTTCGCTCTCTCCATCGACCCGAACTGTTTCCCCTGGAAAAAGGCGCGAGTTTCCATACAAACTCGAAGTCTGCCTCCTTTTTTCCCCCTTTTTGTTTTTGGCCTCTGCGTAGCGTCGTGTGGCAGAAGAAGAAAGAAGAAAGAAAGGAAGGGACGTGCTAGCTACCGCAACCCCCCTTCCCTCAACCCTCTCTTTCTTTCTCCCTTCCTCCCCTTTCTCATCTTTGCTTCGTCCTTCCCAACCCCCACCCCCCTTTTCCCCCAAGTGGACCACCTCCTGTATCGCCTTCTCAGACCTCCCCCTTTTTCTGATCCCTCCCTCCTCTCCCCCCTTGTACGTATATAAACATTTCCCGCTCGTGTCGCTGTACGTGTGCGTCCGCGCCCGAGTGTAGCACGTCACGTCACGCCACGGCCGTCTTCTGTCGTGTTCGCGCACCGTCTCCCCCCTCTTTCGTTTTGTACTTCTTCTCCTTTCCCTTCCTCCTAGGCGTGCCCCCCCCCTCTCGCTCTCTCCGTGTATATATATCTCTCCCTCTCTTTTCCTCGGTGTGCTTGCGCGTGTTGGGGCTCCCTGACAACTTCACCCTCCGGAGAAAGCCGACCAGCGCCTCCGCCATCTTCACTGCAATCGCTGCAAAGCCTGCTGTGGATTGTCCATCGCCTCGTCGTGCGCTCCGCCCTTCCCGCCGCCTCTGCTTCTTCGATTTGTGGCCCTTGGCCAAGCCAAAACAGTTCCCTCCGTCGCCGCCGCCGTATTCTAGTCACCCTGAGCCTCTCGCAGCAGGTGTTGTCGCGAGCGAAGCACCTCCCTGAGTCTGACTCTCTCCCTATATATATATTTATATATATCACCCCTTTCTCGTTTTTTTGTCTGGAGTTCCGGTCGGCACAATCTCATTTTGCTTACCTGACTCGTCCCTGCGAAAGAAGTACCCGCCAATCTTCTTTTTTTCCCTTCACACATACACACACACACACACACACACACAGACACCTGCCCTGCTTCTTTCTCACCTGTGAACGCTTTCGCGGCTCAGCTCGACATCTCCCCCTCCTTTCCCCCGTCCATCTTTCCCTGGATCACCTTGCCTTCGCACCTGGCTCACTTGCCACCCCCTCCCTCCCCCCTACCTATCTTCCTCCACCCCCCCAAGACCTGTGCCTTTCTGTGCGAACCGCTTTTTTTTTTTTCTTCTTGTCCTCCCTCTCCTCCTCCTCCTCATTGCCGTGCGCGTCTGCACGACCGGTGAAAGATACTTTCCGTCTCCAGACGCCTTCAACACACACGCACGAGGAAGAGCAAGAGACGGCCAGCGTCGCAGCTAACCCACCACCTGAACACACAAGCAGCGACAGCGAGAAGCGAGAAGAGCCACAGAGCTTTGCGATCAGCACAGGCCCCAAGCTGAATTCCGTGGAGCTACCACGCGGAAGGCGAAAGCGCGGTGAAGGTTACGAAGCGAGCAGCCCCTCCCCCCCCGTGACGGCGGTCTGGTGAGTGTGCTGCTTTTTTTTTTGTGTCCGCCTGTCGTCTTGCTTCTACCCCCCATCCCCCCTCCCTCCCCTCTTTCTCCTTCTCCGCGCCACCGGGATCAACTGCGCTCTCCGTTCTTTCTTCACGATTGTGTGCGCGTGCTTGCTTGCCTGGTGTGTCCGAGTACCCGTGCGTACGCGCTGGTGTTGTCTGGAACGCCCGACAGGTGTCGTGGTTAGGGTCACACCGGCTCTTCACTTGGCAGTCCTCTGACGTTGGCGCTCGCGAGCCCCTCCACTCGCCCTTCGCTCTCCCCACCCCCCACACTCCACGTCTTTCCCAACTACGTGTGCGTGTTTGTCGGAGTTCGTACAAGTGAGTGTGCATTGAGGGGACTCCAACTCTCCGTTGCTCGAAAGTGGAAGCTTCGTGCGTGTCTCGTGGTCTAGGACTTGGAAGGCGTGTGTTGGCGACAAGAGTGGCGACCTGCTTTGTGTCAGGGAACTTGGCCGCGGTGAAGCTGCCACATCTGCTGCCTGTCTCGCCCGCATCTGCCGGAGAAACGCAACAGAAAAAAAAGTCGCATCCGTGATTTTTTTTTCTTTTACCTGCGAGCTTCCTGTTCATTTCGTGCCGGTGCAGCCGCTTGTGTGCTCTCACCTACGTTTCTCGCCGCCGCCGCCTTGCCTGTCTGTGGAGTCCGCGTGCCGCGCATCCTCTTCTCGCCTCTCGCTACCCTCCCCATACCGCTCTTTTTTTTTCTTTCCTTGTCCTTTCTTTCTTTCTTCGTGTGTTTTGTTCCCTATTGGCTTCATCTGTGCCAAATCACCATACCCCCCCCCCCTCTCCCTTCCCCTCCCCTCCTTCAGTCTTCTGCGACTCACGCGCGCGTGTATCCGTCTACTTCCCCTTCTTCGCTACTTCCTTGCTTCACTCCGTCGCCGTGCCTCTCCTCTCCCGTGTTCGCTTTCCCTTTTGTCTCCCCCCCACTCCTCCCTCACCTCTTCTCCCATCGGTGTGTCTCTTCTTTTTAAAATCATTTTCTTGTGTTTCCGCTTTTCCCCCTTTCTTTGTCCTGCGCACTGTAGCGTATCTGTATTCGACTTGCCTTTCCGTCTCTCCTTCCACTTGTCTCCTGTCCCTACTTGGTCCGTAGCCTCCCCCCTTCCCGTCCCTCTCTCGCTCACCCTCCTCCTCCTCCTCCTCCTCCTTCTCCGCTTCATCTCTCCCTTTTTCCCAGTGCCTCTGTGTGTACTTGTGGGTTGGTGCGCGTTCGCGTTCCTCCGTGCGTGCCTTGACCGTGTGTGTGCGTGTGTGTCTGCTTTTTTTCTCTTTTTTTTTGGCTCTGTATGACTGTGCTTGTGCAAGCCTAGACTGGTTTCCTAGCTTGCATCTACTTCTCTCCCTGCTCCCCCCCTCCCACTCCCGCCGCCGCCGACGACAGCTTTGTACCGTATCCTGCCTCGCTTCTTCCTCCCTCTCCCTCTCCCTCTCCCCTCCGTGTCCGATTGCCTTCCTGCCTTTTTTTTCTGTGCTCTTCTCTCGCCACACGTCTCCCCATTTGTTCTGCTCTCGTTACACTCCTGCCTCGCTTCTTTTCCCCCCTCCCCCTCCCCCCTCGCATCCAATAAGAGAACCGGAGCTGCTTCCCCTCCCTCTCTTAGCAACGCAGGGGAAAGAGACAACGCCAACACAATCGTCACACCGGCTCTTAACGTCTTCTCCCTTCATTTCCACTGCCATTCCTCAAACGTAGAACACATCAGCACAACATCGAGGTCTCAGGGTGCGTCGGATCCACCCATCTCAATTTCTTTCTTTATCATCTTCTTCTTCCTCTCACCCGTTTTTTTTTTTTTGCGGCCACACGCCGTCTTGTGTTGTTGTGCAGTTGTACGTTTGCGTGCCTCTCCTCCCCCGCTGACTCATCGAACTTCAACTTCTGTCATTCCAGTCGTCTTACCTTTTTTTTTCTTTCTTTTGTTTTGTTCGGGTGTGCCTACGCTCTCCCCCCTCCCTCATCGCCGTGTTTCTTCATCTTCTTCCGCTCTCCGTGCTCGGTGTATTGTTGAGGCACACAGACCCAAAGGGTGTCACTCTTCTTTTCCTTTCAACATCCAAACATACACACACACACACACAAAACAACATCAACAACAAAAAAGAAGAAACTCTCTCTTTCACATTCTGCCCGGATCTGTGCTTTCTTTCTGGTCTCCTCTTCTTCCTCCACCTCCTCCCCGTTCCCTCGCTGCCGCCGCCGCCGCCGCCGCCGCCGCCGCCGCTCCGTCTCTTCTCTCAGGTTTCCGTCCGCCTCTTCGGCATTTCATTGCGACTGCGTTCCACGTGAGGTGTACCGTCCCTTCGCGTGACTCTGCTTCGACTATTCAGCCGCTCTGCTCTCCTTCTTCACTCCACTGCCGTCGACCTGTGCCTGTGCCTGTGTGCCTGTGTGTATGTGAGCCGCAGCGCTTCTTCCTCCATCTTCCCTCTTTGCTTCTTCCCTCCCCCCTCCCTCCCTCCCTCCCTCCCTCCCTCCCCCCGTGCCTTTGTATTTCTCCTCCCCCACTCCTGCTGGGTGTACGTCGTCTCAACTTCTGATCCCGTCTTTGCCTTTTGCGTGTCCTGTGGTCTCTTCTCTTTCTGTCGCTGGCTTTTTTTTTTCCTTGCGTGTCCCCCCCTCCCCCCTTTCCCTCTCTCTGCTCCGTGCTCTCATCGATCTGGGTGTGTACTTTTCACGTTCTACGTTGCCCCCCCCCCCCCCCTTCCTCGTCTTCTTCCCTCTCGCTCGCACTTGCACCCGACACCTACAGTGGGCGCCACTTTTCCCCGCGCGCCTCCCCTCTTGTACTCCCCCCTCTCTTCTCTCTTCTCTCTTCGCTCTTCGCTCTCCTCTCGTTGCGTTGTGGAAGGTTGGGGGCGTGGAACGACGTGTGGTTTCTTCGCCGCACCTTTTTCGCCCGTTTTTTCCACCTTCACCCGTTTCGTCAGGTGCGGCCAGACAACGCTCTACGACGGACATCGACGAAGCAACACTTGGGCCCCTGTACACGCACACAGACGTGCGCCCCCCAAAAAAGTACAACCGCTCTTCCCTTCGCGTTCAGCACCTCTTCCGCTCCTCTGACTCCCGCTGGACAGGTTCGTGGCCGAGATCCTGCCTTACCTCGTCTCTTCTTTTTTTTTTTGGTCAGCTTTTGTAAGTGCGCTGCCTAAGCAACACACTGCACTCCGCGAGGTGTTGATCTGGGCAGCGCTACTGGTGTGTCTGTGTGTGTGTGTCTCGTGTGACCTCTGCCCACAACCGACACGGTCTATCCGTGAGCCGCCATTTCGCTTGTGGTAAGTCTCCCCCTTTTTTTTTTCTCCCATCCCCCCCCCCGAGCTGCAGTCGGCTCGTCCGCGCGGGAAGCGGCATCTGTGCGCACCTGGATCGAGATCCACATCAACGATCCGGCGAGCTTTGGTGTTTCCGTGTGGTGACACTCCATCTCCGCCGTTCTTCCTTTTCCATGTACAACCCCAACGACCCACAGCGGATGTATGGAGATCCAAACACAGCGGGCACCTCTTTCTCCTTCCCATGCGCCGCCATCACGGACCCGTCGCAGGCGCCGCAGGGCCCTCGACCCGAGGGCAACGTCGCCTACCAGCCGGCCCCCTTCGCTCTTAGCCTCACCGGTCCCTTGTCAGCGTCCAACAGCACCACGGAGCACTCCAACACGCAGCAGCAGGGCGCCAGTTTCTTCACCTACAAGCCCGGCGACGCACCCGCGGGGAGCGCCCCCGTGCCCGCCAGCGCGGCTGTCCAATTTATCAATTTGATGTACACACGACCTACGCCTTCAAGCCCCGTGTTCGTTGGGCAGCGTCTACCGGCGGCCAGCCAGGCGCCGTCCTTTGCGCTGTTCCCAGCGACCCAGACCGTCTTC
This sequence comes from Tiliacea citrago, assembly GCA_963921375.1. Lineage (NCBI taxonomy): Eukaryota > Metazoa > Arthropoda > Insecta > Lepidoptera > Noctuidae > Tiliacea > Tiliacea citrago. The sequence continues at coordinate 2,485,112 of OY992811.1, forward strand.
TCACATCCCAATACGCCTCTGCGCGAGACGCAGCTGCCGCAGGTGTACCAGGCGCCGTGCCTGATCTCGACTCTCCCACAGCCGCAGACGTTCACCACCAGCGCCGCAGTGCCTACCACGGGCACCCCGCCAGCAACACCGCAGCACCTCGTCTTCCGTTCCGGAAACGCGCCGTCCGCCACGTTCACCTCCTTAAGCCTGCTGAAGCCGGCCGCGGCAGCACCAGCCACCGTGGTCGGCGGCGGTGGCAGCGCCGCCCACCTCCCCACCAGCGCGCTTTCCCCCGCCATGACCTACCAGCAGCCCACCCAGCTCACCCACCCCAGCCACGGTACCGGTACCTTCCTTGTTGACGCCGCCCCGCTGCTCTCCGCCCCCATGCCACCCTCGTACATGGGCGTCGCCAGCCCGTCGTGGGCGGATGCCACGCCGATGTACAGCACCGCCTCGGCCGCCGCTCTGGGACCTCGCGAGCCCCCCTCCCTCGCCTCCGCCGCCGCCGCCGCCGTCACCGCTTCCGCCACCGCCGGATCGTCCGCGTCGCAGCAGCGCCTCGTTCCCACCGCGCGCAGCACGTCCGGGCGGAACACCACGTCGGTGCGGAGCGAGGCACGGCCAGCACCAATTAGCGCGCTTGTCCATCGCCCGCCCACCGCCGCGCACGTTGCGGGGGCATCGACGACGACGACGACGACGACAGCTGCTGCTGCGGGCGGATCGCCGGAGGGGATCCAACCGGCCGCGCTAGGCGTGCGGAACTTCTCGGCACCCGATCCGGTCGGAAGCTGCCTGCTGCCCAACCTGCCGCTGGATCCGATCATTCCGCCGCTGGCCTTGCCCTGCCCGCGATGGGGAAAGCTGCCGCACACCGCGGGCAACGCTAACGTCCGAGTGACGCGCTGAGCCGGGATGACGAACACGGGACCTGCTGTGCGCTGCACCTCGCTCTCTCTTTCTCTTTTTTTTCTCCGAGGCGGTACCGAAGTGGACGGGGTATCGCACCGTGGCGAGCAAGTGACTACGCTGTGCCTTGCGGGAGAGCTCCACAGGTGTGCCGGGGGGCTTGCGGCTGCGCTGAACATCGCCGCCTCTGGACGTACGACTCTCAAAGAACTGCTGTACGGCCGCGGCTGCCCATTCACGTTGTCACTCTTTTTTTTCTTGTTGTGGTTCGACATGCGGTGGCGCTCCGTTCGTCCCCGGTGTTTCATCGGTGGCGTGCTGCTCCTCCGCTTCCGTCTCCTGTACCGTCGATTTCCCCTCTTTCTTTTGGCTTCCCATGCCCCCCCTCCCCCTGGTCTTGTATCTCTGCGCTAGCTCCGTCTTCTTGTACCCCTACCCCTTCTGTCGCCTCCGCTTTTTTTTTCCTCTTTCTGTTTGGTACGACACTCATGTTTGTTTTCATTTCCAAGTTCAACGTTCAGTTCCCGATGTACGCTCTGCGCGGCCCGCAGCCCTTGCTGCGACATGGCTTTTTTTTTTTTAACCGCCACGTGGTGGCGGCTGCATCACCTTAGCGTCTGCCAGGGGAGGGGGACTTAGGTGATGGGCACCGGGGATCCCTTGACGCACGCAAGCACACCGACAAAGCTTCAGTGCTCGGGGAAGGAGTCGTGGGCGGAAGCGCGCACGCTGTGAAGGCGGTCCGCTCACTCGGACACTGCCACTCAGGTGAGAGGCGAGGCGGAGGCAGGCGGATCCAAGTCTCTTTCCTTTCCCTCCGTTGACCGTGCGAGCGCCCCGGCGCTTGTGTTCGAGTGGGGAGACGGTGGCTCATGCTTTTTCTTTCTGTTCTCCCGTACCCTGCTCTGTCACGCTCTCTCCTCGCTCTTCTCTCTCTCCCTCCGCCGACACCGCGCCCCAGGCACCGTTTATCGCGGATGGGTGCCGTCGGACCGAGCAGGCGCCACGGGTAGCCTTAGCCCTTCCTCTCTTCTTGCATGCTGTTCTCTCTCTCTCCCCACCGCTTTCCTCCCTCCTGGCCCGCCGGTCTGCCTTGGTATTCGCCGTGTTCCAGCGTTGTCCCCTCCCCCCTTCCCCCCTCTCGTCCCACTTCACTCGTGCTGCAGCTTTCGCATGGTTGCGCTCTGCCTCCATGGGCTCCTCGCCAACCTCCCTCTCTCGCCTAGTGGCCCTTGCCACGACGACCTTGGATTCACCAGTCCAGCGGGAGAGAGGTAGTGAAGGCCCGGGAAGCAGAGACGCGTGCATGCATGAGCAACTGCGCACGTGGCGGTGGGGGTCTCCCTGCGTGTTGCGCTCGGGTTTTGTGTGTTTCTTGCACCTTTGGCGCCCCTCCCCCTCCCCCCTCCCCCCTCCCCCCTCCCCCAGAGTGTGCGCATTGATATACGTGCGAGTGTGTGTTTGTGTGTGTTATCGAGTGTCTTCTGTTGTGTCGTTGCACCTGCGTGCGTCTGTGTATGTGTGTGTACGTGTGCGTCTTTACCCGCCTTCTCGCGCCTCCTCCTCCCCCGCTTTTCCCTCCCTCCCTCCCTTCATTCACGTCAGCCTCCACGTCTCTCACAGAATCTCCTCTTTTTTCATCGACCCACTGCGTCCGCTCAAGCTCTGGTCTTTAGTGGTGGTGGCGTACACGATCTCCGGTTTTGTAAAGTGCTGTCACGAACCTTGTTCCTTCACTGTCTTCCTGCGGCTCTCTTCTCACAGTGTCCACACTGCACGAATAGCATTTCCCCGCGAACGTGTATACGTGCGTGTACGTGTGCGTGTGTGCTTTACTTCATGTGTTCTCGTGTGCGAATTCATCTTTCTCTGTGTGTGTGTGTGTGTGTGTGTGTGTGTGTGTGTGTGTGCTTGTGTCAGCGTGTCTCCGTGCTGTGCTCTGCCCCCCCCCTCTTTTGCTCCCATCTTAGCTATCACCAGCCCTTCTCCCCCTCCCTCCCTTCATTCACGTACTCGCGCACCGCCTGGTATCGCCGTCGTGTCCTTCCCCCTCCCCCTGTCTCGCCGACGCGGCTTCTTTTTTTTTTTTTGCTCCTCCTCGTTCTTTGCCCTTCTTCCCCCCTTCGCCGTCGCTCTCACGCCTCTCCTTTTTGATTTCTTTCCTTCACATTTTTTTTTTCGCTCTTCCCTCTTCTGTGCTTCCTCCCTCTCCCCCCACCCTCCACCCCCTTCCACACACACCTTTGTGAGGAGCTCTTGATCTCGTTGTGTCTTTGTGCCGTCTTCACGCACACACCCCTTCGTTGCCGGTGCACGCCCTCCCTCCCTCCCCGTGCGCACGATCTTCTCACCACATGCTCCGTGTCGTTCCGCTTCTCTCTGGTGCAGCAGCGATGCCCAGGCGGACGCGTGTCACAGCCGAGTGTCACCAGTTGTCTTTGCTTTTTTTTTTTGGGTTGACTCTTTTCTTTTGCCTTACGGAGCACCTGCAGCTCTGCGTGCCATCAGGAAGCGCGCCCCTTTCCACACTCCTTCTCACCCCCCCTTCTCTTCCCCCGTCGCGTATGCGCACCACCAGACTCCTCTCTCCCTCCCTTCCCCCCCCTCTCCCCATCCACCCTCCCCCCCCTCACAGACGCACGAGAGGGCCGTGTTGACGGGAGAACGTAGACGCCAGCATCCGATGTGATTTCCAACCTTTTCTAGCTCGTTTTACCCAGATCGCATTCTTTTTTCTTTTCTTTTCTTTTCTTCTTCTTCTTCTTCTCCCCCCTCCTCATCACTCTGTCACTCAACTGTGCTCGTACTGGATTATTTTCGTGTGTGTGTGTGTGTGTATGTGTATGTGCTTTTTTTTCTCAGTGGTCCCTCTCCTCTTCATGTTGCCCACATGTGCGGTCTTTTGCGCTACGCTGCTATCGCTTTACCGTCTCACAAGTCTATCTTTCACCACCCCCTTCCCTTCCCCCCGTCTTCCCCCCTTCACCTCATCGTTTCTCTTCCGCGCCGTTAGGATGTGAGAGTGACCAACGGTTGCCGCGTGCGCGGCGAGATTTTTCTGCTTTTCTCATTGTCTCCCTCTTTATCCCCTTCCCCTCCTCCCCTCCCTCCATCCCTCTCCCCTTCCCCCCTCCTCTTCTTTTCTTCTTTCGCCTCCCCCCTCCCCCCTCCCCCCTTCACCCTTTCGTTCTTCCCTCCCCTCTCCTCCTCCCCCCTCCCCCCCTCTCACATTTTCTCGCCGTGTGTCGGATCATCTCTTCCGTCGTGTTGCACTCGACTTGCGATTGCGGCTGTCCTGCAGCGGCAGCTCGGCCAGCCGTCGCCTTTGTTTTCCCCCTTTTTTTTGTTTTCTCATGTGTCGTCTGCCCCAATCCTCTCCCCGTATTCCCTCCTCTCATTTTTTCCTGCTCGCCTCTCGCTCTCTCTGCCTTTCACATGCCGTCTTGCCACTGTCGTTCACCCTTTGGCGCGCGTGACAACGAAAAGAAAAAAAAAGGCAAGCACAATGTGAAGAAGGAGAGGGAAGGGGCGGTGGGTGATGTGGGTGGCGTGGATGGCGAAGGGAGAGCGGGGGGGGGGACGTCTTGCACACCTCGCGCAGCCTCCCTTAATTCTTCCTCTCATTTCTCTTCGCCAATCGGTCACTCTTGTCTCTCCCCCCTTCTTCTTTTCCCCCTTTTTGGTTTCGCAGGTTTTGGTACACGCATTTTCTATTTCTCTCTTTTTTTTTTGTGTGTGTGTGCGTTCCCGGTGTTGGCCTTCTTCTCCTGACATGCTTCTGCGTGTTCCCGTTCTCCAACCCCGTCTCCTCACTCCTCGCTCCCCTCGCTTGGTCGAGGTAGCCCGTTCACCCCCCCTCCCCCTCCCTGCCCCAACCACCCCCCCTCTGCGCCTTCGTGCCGAGCAGTCTCCCACGTTTTTTCTTGTCACCTCACGTGATGCCAGTAGATCGGCAGTCCCGCCATCGTGCTCTCCCCTTCGCTTTCTCGCCACCGGCAGCGCTCGTTGGCGTGTTGGCCACGCTGCTCCTCTCCCCCTTCCCCGTCTATTGAGCAGGTCCGTCTTGATGTCGTGTCTCCCCTCTGACCGCCTTTTTTTTCATCCCTCTGAGAGCCTCATCCGCACCCCCGCGGCGGCTCACTCTCTCTCTCTCCCCCACTTCCTCCCTCATTTCCTTCACCGTCTCTTCGTGCCCCCCCTCCCCCCCTCTCTCTCTCTCTCTCTTGTCTCCTTCTTGCACGTCACTGACACTGGCGTAGCGTGTGTGCCTCTTGTTGAGTGTCGTGAGCGCTGGAGCTCCGTGCGAGTCCGCTGCGGTGGCGCTGTCGACGTCGCCATCGCATTGATCTCGACTTTTACCTTTAACAAAAAAAAAGTTCTCACTCGTTTTCCTTTTTTCTCCCCCTTTTTTTTCGCTGTTTGTGTACTCCGACGCCAAGCTCGTTTGCTGTACTGCCGCCCCCCCTTCCCTTTCCCTCCCCCCACAAGCTTCTTTTGGGCCGAGTGCGGGGACTGTTGACCTTTCCCAATCACCCCCCCCTTGCCTTCTCCCCCTCCCTCTCTCCTTTGGCCCTCGGCACCGCTTCTGTTCCCTTCGCCTCGCTTCGGGGTTTCTTCCCTCTGCTGCTTCACGTTTTTCCTTTTTTCACTTCCTTACTGGTGTGCCTGAGTTGCGGCTGCTCGACGCAGCGGTGCAGCGACGTACAAAAAAAAAGGGACCGAGCGCGGAGGGGTGGGGCTGGCGGTCAGCCACGGGCCTACATGAGCACTTGCTGATGTCGCAGTCACGTGGCAATCAAAATGTGGAGCCTCTAGGCGCATCCCAGCGAAGAGAAGAAGTGTGCAGCCTGCGCAGGGCCGTGCGTCCTGCCAGTGCCGAGCCGCTTTAACCTTCTTCTTCTCGTTGCCCCTGCCTCCTTGGACGCCTCCGCCTCCGATGTCGGGCTTACCGACAAGCCCAGGCAACTTGACTGCCCCCCCCCCCCCCTCCTCCCACCTCCCCGTCGTCCTTGGCCCGATGCACCTACGTGCGGCGGCGTCGCCTTTTGCCGCAGCTTTGTTTTTTCCGTGTGTGTGTGTGTGTGCAGACGTGCCATCGAATGGAGAGCCAAGAAGACGAAGAAAAGGCGCGGCGCTCACGCGAGGTCGTTCACGCACCCCCCGAAAAACCCAGACTCGTGATCCCCCCTCTCCCCCTCCCACTCCCCCTCCCCCTCCCCCTCCCCCCTCCCCTGTGCGCTGCTCTGCCGGTGAGCTCCCTCCCTCTCGCTCTCTCTAATATCTATCTTTCTCGACCCGCGCTCACCGTCTCTTCCAAAAAAAAAAAGGAGATCACCGCTACGGGACTGGTGTTCTCTACCAAACAGCGACGCGGTGAGCACCAACACTTTTGGCTGGCTCCGGATTCGTTGTTCCCGAGTGTTTGCTGCATCTCACGTGCTTACTACTCTCCTTTTTTCTCTTTTTTTTCCGAAGCGCGTCTGAGTTGTGGTGCTTGGGTGCAAAGGTGCGTGCCTTTGTGCGCCTGTGCAGAGCTGGCTTGTGATGGCCTCCGCTTTCCCCTCCTCCCCCCCTCGTCTTAGCATTACTTTCTCCTCTTTCCCCCCTCCTCACTTTTCCCCATCCATTCCTTCCCCACCCTCCTCTTTGCTTCCTTGTCTCTCGCGCCCTTCGATGGCCAGGCTTTCACCGTGTGTGTGTGTGTGTGTGTGTGTATCGTGATGCCGTCGCTCTACCCTCCTACCCCTCACTCGGGGGGTGCAGACGTTCTTGTTGTCTCGCTCTCTCTCCGTCTGCTTGCTGGTCACGTTTGTTGTCTCGTCTACGCCTGATTGCGTCCCTGGTGACACCCTCACCTCCACTCCCGGTGCTGTCCCAAGCCTCCCCGCTGGCCATCTTTTTTTTTTTTTTCTTTCGCGCTGGTGCGTTTTGAAAGGATGCACAGCTGTATGCGTGTGTGAGTGCCTGAGTGTGTAAGTGTGTGTGCTTGTGTGTTTGTGTGTGTGTGTGTGTGGGTGCGTGCGCCTCCGTGCGCCTCGCGCCCAAGTGCATCGTGCACCCCCCTCCCCCCTCCCTGTCAGTCTCCCACCACCATCTACCTGCTTCGACTTCTTCGCGTTCCTCCTTTTTTTTTTAATATTCGCTCTCCCGTGGCGTCGTGTGCGGCGCACACTACCAGTGCACGTGCACACGTCGACTTGTGCATGAGCGCGTTTCTCTGTAAATGCTTGGCTTTCGTCTGCGCGCAGTGGAGGGTGCACTCCCCATGGCACCCCCCCGCCCCTTGCGGCACCGCGAGCGCGCCTCATTCCCCCTTAGCTTCCACATCTTAGTCGTGTTGAAGGACGGTGGGACGCCGGCTTGTGTATTAGGGGGCTCTGTCTCCCACCTTGTCTGGTGCCCTTCCTGTGTTGGTCTGCTGCGGCACACACACACGCACACACACACACACACGCAGACAGACACACAGACCCATCCACATACACACACAAGCGCGCTCTCGCCACCTGCCTCGATGGCAAGCCCCCGCCCCCTTTATCCTGTGGCACGGGCGGCAGAGCATCCAAATGTGACGAGAAGGCACGCCACAACTGTTGGCCAAGCAGCTCACACCGGATGGCGGGTGGGCTTGCGAATGTGTACGTGTTTATGTGTGTGTGTCGTGAGGTCTGTGCTCAAGGTAACGTGTCCTACCGACACGAACGCGTTCCCCTCCAAGGCGATCCGCTGCGAACCCCAGTATGCAACTTGGCGCCGCGTACACTGCACTCGACGGCGGGGCGTGCAGTGTGCGGGGCGCGTGCAGGGGCTGCTCGGCAGCGACGCCGCACGTGTGGCTGAGGAGCGGGGGAGAACCAGCGAGAGAGAGAGAGAGAAGGCGTGAAAGGCGTTATGCCTGTCAGAGGGCACCGGTCACCTTCTTCGTCTTGCGTTGCCTTCCGTGTGCTGCGCCTCGCTTGCGAAGAAACGAAAAAGAAAGGGGCGAGGTGGTCGGCTCGCACTTGCAGAAGGCATGGTCAAAGGAGAGCAGCGGCGGTTTCTTTGTTTTCTTTTTGCTTCTTCTGTCATTGTGGAGCGTCCACATGGAGAAAAAAAAAAGTCGACGCTTTGCAATGCTGTTGCACCCCCGCTGCTGCCTCGTCTTGCCGCCGCTGCCTTTGCGGCCTGATCACATCCCCATTGCCCACCACCACCGCCACCACCACCACCACCACCGCGCCTCTCTTTCTCTCTCTCGGCAAGATCGCTCTTGCGCTTCTTCACCAGCCACCTTTGTGCTTTGTGTCTTTGACACACACACAGACACACACGAATACAGACGTGCAAGCAACGACGCACGCTCGCCTGCAGACGCCGTCGCCCACCCGTGGCTCTCTTTCTTGTCCTCCCTCTTTCTGTCGTGGTGGGCTGGCATTGCCGTCGTGGCGTTGCTGCATTCAAGTAACTCCCCCCTTCCCCCCCTTCCCCCCCTTCCCCCCCTTCCCCCCCTTCCCCCTTCCCCCTTCCCCCCGCCCGCTTGTGATACCTTCGCCTTCCCTTCTCATGTTGGATCTCATCACTGCCGTCGCTACACGGGCTTCTTTCTTCTTCTTTTTCCCCCTCTTTCCACCGGCTTTCCATGCTTGGCATTTCTTTTTCTTTTTCTTTGTCTTTCTTTGTGCCTCCCCCACGCCGGCGGTACGCCCTCCCCCTTCCTCTTCCTCCTCGAGGCTCTCCAGCCCCCTCTCTCCGCGCGTCTTCCTCACCTCCCCTCTCTCCTCCCCCCTCCTCTCACTCTCCCGCTTGTCCTCTGCCCTCTTGTGTTGGCCGTGTGGTCAAGGAGGTGGAGCGGGGTGAGGGAGGGGAAGGTCGAGGGACGAACCACTTCGGGTGCACCACGCCCAGCTGCCCAGAGCCCTTCCGCAGAGCAGAAGACACGCATTCTGAACAACAAGAAGAGAAGCACGACGCCACCGCAGAAGCCACGTCCCTCCAGCCCACGTCAAGCCCTCTCCTTCGTCTACCACGAGGTGGGGTGGGGAGGGAGGAAGAGTGCCGACGACGATGGCAAAGAGTCCAACACGGCTCATCCCCCCCCCCCCTGCCTCCCTGGTGGCACATCAGACACTCTTCTGCACTAGCGTACTTCAGCTTTTTACCCATTTTTGGTGGCGGGGGAAGCTGCAGGAAGAGACGGGAGCGTGCTCGACACTGGAGAGCCGGAGACGTCGCCTTGAGTGTTCGAGTGTCAGCTGCGCATCTTGTGTGCCTCTGTGCGGGTGCCTCTGACCCTCTTTGCAAGTTGCTGGCCCTGTCTACGCACGTCATGCCTGCTCACTCTTCCTTTTCGTGTCTCACACACCCCACCTGCATCTCTTCGTCGACCACTACGCCTCACGCACAATGCCCCCCCCCCCCCTCCTCCCCCCCACTTCCACTGCTCACGGCATCCTCGTCGTTCATTACCTGCCCCCCTTCCCCATCCCGTTTCACACAACGCCATTTTTGCGTTGCTCCTCAGGTTCTTCCCCCTTTTCGTCGTTGTCGTCAACGCTCATAGAGTAGCGGTCGCGTTGCACCACCTCACCCGCCTCGCAGCTTGATTCTGCCAGTCTCTTTTCCTCATCTTCCTTATTCGGCAACTGTGTCTACCCGATTCACAAGTACAGGCACAAAAGTATTTCTGCCTCTGTCTCTGACACACACACACACACACGCACACACACACACACAAGCACTCAAGTATATACTACAAACACTCCCCCCCCTCCCACATACACACACAGCCATCCTCAAAATTCAAAAAAAACCCACCTCACACACTAGTGACCGAACGAAGCAGCGCAAGGATGGGCATGGCAGCGTGGCTGATACTTGCCGTCCTCTACGGCGGCTTCCTGTACCTCCTGCGCGAGCGCAAGGTGCCCGTTGTCGTGATGCGGGTGTGGTTTGCCATCCACCTCGTTATCTGTGTCATCCTCAGCTGGTTCTGCGGCGTTGTGCTGAACGCGCTGGAGAAGAAGGCGGGTCTGCTCGGCAAGGCCACCTCCCAGGCGCTGGAGCGGTGCGTGTGCGTGACGGTGTTTGGGTACTGGCTGCGCTGGAACAGCCCCCACATCCACCTCGAGCAGCTCCCCGGCTCCATGCCGTTTTCGAAGATCAGGGAACAGCACGACATGTGCCTATGCCACACGAGCTTCTTCGACACGATGCTGTTCCTCTGGTACGTGCCGTACCGCTACATCTACACCGCCAAGACGTTCGCCAAGGCGAGTCTGCGCGGCCTGCCGCTCTTCGGTAGCGTCATTGTGAGGTGCGGCCACTTCCCAGTCTACTTCAACTCGGAAGAGTCAAACTCCTTCTCGGTCAACAAGGAGAAGCAGGCCACCGTCGCGGCGGAGGTGGAGGACTTCCTCGGCAAGGGCGGCTCCCTCTCCTTCTTCCCAGAGGGTGCCCTCAACCGCACTCCCGAGGTGCTCAAGGACTTCCGGCTCGGCAGCTTCAACACGGTGCTGCAGCACAAGCTGCCTCTCTACTACATGGTAACGTATGGCAACCACGAGGTGTGGAACGCGTCCCTGAAGGGCATCCCCGGCTTCCCAGCAGACGTCTACGTTTACATTGGCAAGTACGAGTACGACCCGACAAAGGTGGATGCCGTGGCGCTGGCCAAGGGGCTGCGCGAGGAGATGCAGAGCCATCTCGACAAGATGCTGGCACTGCGCGAGAAGCGAGGGTACAAGCCGTGGTGGAACCCGTCCGCCGCGAAGGCAGCGAAGACGGCGTAAATAGCAGTAGAGTTCCACAGGCAGAACGTGACACGAGTCCCAAAAAACGAAAAGAAAAAAAAGGACGCACACGCGGCGGGTGGCATGTTGAAGGCCACCGCGGTGTGCCACGCTCACGCGCGAGGCCACTGCTCGCTCCTACGCACGCTTCATCAATTGCCTCTTTTTTCTCCTCCCACCCCTCTGATGCGCTCTCGGTCTTGTTTTTCCTTTGTGCAGCGCACCGCTTCATCTTGACTTCCCGCCACACCGCCCCGTGTGGTCGCGCTGGTCGTGCCATCCCCTCCCCCCCTCTCCTCTTCCCGTCTTTCCTTTCCCTTCTTTCTTTTTTTGCTCCTGTCCTCCGTTAGCCACCTACGCCCGTGTTGCCCCGGCGCTCGTGCAGCCGGTTGCGGGTTGACGAGTCCACGGGTGTGTTTTGCCATCGTGTCTGTATGCCGCAACCTCTTGTCCCCGGCCGACGCCGTCCCTTCCTCCCTCCTCCCTACCCTTGTCTCTCCCAACTTCCCCTCCCCCCCTCTCCCCCGAGCGCTCGCGTCGTACTTGTTCCACATGGCACCGACTTGGCTGGTCGCATCCGCCTGTGTAGCTTCGGTGCTGCCGTCCGGCGCCTCCCGCTGCTTGTCTTGGCCACCCGTCATCAACCAACCACGGCCCCTCCTTTCCCCCCTCCTTGCGCGTTCGTTCAACTGCTAGGAGAAAAGCAGAGTTGCGTTGATGCTGTGCCGGTCGAGACGAAGACAGCGCGAGGCGAGAGTACGGAGTGGGGCGGCGGTGCGGGCTGCTGAACAATGGGCTGTATACAGGTCTGGAGCGCCGGAGAGGTTTGCGCTCTGATCGACCCTATCGCCTTCGTTATCTGCTGCTCGCCGACGAAAGGCGCGTTGCGAGCATTTACACCGTGGGGACCCTCCCTCCCCTCCCCTCCTTAAGTTCGACTAGCCAGCGCGGGGAGGTTCTTCTAACTTGCCGCACCGGCACAAGCCAACCATTGCGAAGCGAACAAGCGAGAATGCAGAAGGATTCTCAGCGTCGGATTGGACTCGCAAAGAGAACTTTCCTCGCAGCGCTCCCCTCCCCCCTCTCTCTCCAACGACTACGAAGAAAAAAAAGGGGAGCCGACAAGCGCCAACACTGTGCACCGCTCGCTACGGCATCTCGCTGCCCAACTGCAACGAGCAGTGCACCGCTTGTGGTGAAGTCGACGCCGTGGCACTTGGCAGTTCCGCGACATTGACGTGTGTGCGTGCGAACTCATCAACGCCGTTGCGTGGAACAATAACAACAAAAAAAGTAAGAAACGAATTCTTCCGCCTCCTCTCTTGCCCACTTGAAATGCTTTTTTTTTCCTTTTCATCGGTGCGCGGAAACACAACCTCTGGCTGGCACCTTGTCTAGCGGAGCTATTCCTTTGTCGCCGCTCAAGAGCACTTATCCCCGAACGCACCCCTCCCCGTTCCCCTCATCCTACACACACATACACACAGACAGACCCACGAGCATTTCTTCATCGCCTCCCATTTAGTCCACCGTGTCGAACTCCGTGGTGCGCGGCCATCGGCGATCGGCACTCTCCCCTCCCCCTTTCCCTTCTCTCGGTGTACCGACCCTCTCTCTCCTCTCCCCTCTTGACACTTTTTTTTTTCTGAAGCTCCTCAGAAACCGAGCGACCATGCTGCTGGTAGCCGCGTCAGTGTTCGTCGGGCTGTACGCCTGCATGCTGTGGCTGCTACGTCAGCGCTACCTTCCGGTGACGGTCATGCGGGCGTGGTTCACACTGCACCTCGCCATCTCGGTGGTCGCGGCGCACGTGGGCTGCCGCGTCATCTCCTTCTTAGCGTACACCCTTCACCTCATGTCCACCCCCACAGCCCAGTCGATGTCACGCGTTTGCAAGCAGGTCGCCATGAAGTACTGGCTCGCCGTGAACGTCCCACACGTGCGGCTTCAGATGATGCCGGGCTCGCTGCCCTACAGCGTGCTGACCAAGGGTTTCGTGTGCTCCTGCCACTGCAGCTTCTTGGACTCCCTCTTCTTTCTCTGGATTGTGCCCTTCTCGATGCTGTGGCGCGCCCGCACGTTTCTGAAGAGCTCGCTGCACAGCCTGCCGATCTTCGGTTACGTGCTGTGGTGCTCAGGCCACTTCCCCGTCTACTTTGCCGACGAGAACAGCGCGTCCTTCTCGGTCAACAAGGAGAAGCAGGCGGCCGTATCGGTTGAGGTGGAGAAGTGGTTGAGCGACGGCAACTCCATCTGCTTTTTCCCCGAGGGGGTAATGAACCGCACACCGGAGGTGCTCAAGGACTTCCGGCTCGGCACCTTCAACACGGCGGTGAAGCACAAGATGCCCCTCTACTACGTGGTCGTCTACGGCAACCACGAGGTGTGGTCGCCGTCCTTCAAGGGCCTCCCCGGCTTCCCGGCGGACATCTACACGTATGTGGGTAAGTACGAGTACGACCCGACAAAGGTGGATGCCGTGGCGCTGGCCAAGGGGCTGCGCGAGGAGATGCAGAAACACCTAGATAACATGATCGCGACGCGGAAGAGTTTGGACTACAAGCCGTGGTACGTACCGCCACACAAGGACTGAAGGAGGGGGCCCGCCCTTTTTTCGTTGGAGCGACTTGCGGGAGTCAGAGGAGAGGGGGGGGGGAGGTGGAGGGAAAAAAAATAAAGAAAGCGGAGGGGGGTCTCTATCGACAGCGTGCGTTGGGTTCTTGTGACCTGTGCATAGCGCCATCGACCCTGCCACACCACCGCGTTGCCGCATCACCTTCACCATGTGACGTCGTCTGGCGCTCCGCGAGCATTTGTGCTGACGCCGCCACGAACGTCGTGCTCCTTCCTCCGCCTCTGCCTTCACGTTTTGTGCGCCCTCATCGTGCGTGGCCGCCGTCTTCAGCATTCCCTCCTCTCCCCCCCATAGTGCCTCCTCCATCGCAGTCCAACGCCCTTCGTCCCCCCCCCACTCCACTCCACCAGTTCCTCGTGGCCCCCCTCCCCGCCCACCGCCATTTTTGCTGTGCAACCTCCTGTGGCATGCACGTTGATGAACGTGTGTGCTTTTGAAGGTTCTTGTTCTCTTGTGCTGGGGTGGAGGGGCCAGACGTGGGGAGGGGGAGCTGAGGGAGGTGGTAGTCACGCAAGACAATGGAGCGATGCGAGGCACATTCTCCGTATGCGTGGGCCCGTGACACGACTGCCTGTGGCTTATGTTTGACTTGTTCCCCTTTCCAACTTCTTCTGTTGTTCTTCTTTTTAAGTTTCCAATTCCTGAGTTTGTTTGCCGCTGGGGCTCGCGCGTGGCGAGAGGCGCCGCTGCCTTCACAAGTTGAAGGGGCCAAGCGCCGCGGTCTTTTTTTCCATTTGCCTTGTTTGCTTCCTCCCATGTGGGAGCCGTCCTCTCTTCGTTTTTTTTTCTTCCTCTGTGAACCTCTTCCCCCCAACCCTCTCTCTGTTCACAAACCTGTGTGTCTGCGTCTGTGTGTCTGTGTGTCTGTGTCTGTCTCTGTGTGTGTCGCATCATGTTTTTTTTTTCCTTCTCCCTTTCTCTGTCCCCATTGCATGTGGGTCCGCCTCTGCGCACCCTCGGCACCTCCTCCCCCCACCCTCTCCCCCCCTCTCTCCTCCCCACCCTTGTTGTGGCACCTCTTGCGTGATGCAGCCAACGCCGCTGCCAGTCCCACCTTATTCCCTTCTCCCTCAACACTCTATCCTCCTGGTTCTGGTTTTACGCTTGGGGAGCTCTGAAGCCGCGGTGAGATGACATGCCTGGACCGCAGCGCCTTTGCTATGGCGTGCCGCGGCGCAACAACACTGAGATGAAGGGCGGGGGGGGGGCAACAGTGACTAACTAAACCGGAGAAGCAGGCGGGGATGGGGGGGGGGGGGGGGATGGGGCGAGCTACGACAGCATGCAGCACAAACCTCATCCACCTGTGACGCTTGTGCATCACCCTCAAACGGAAAACAAAACAAAACAAAGAAAGAAGTGATGCACGGAGAAACGGGGACATGACACGGACGGAGGCGTTCAAAAGCGGCGGCGCTCTCCTCTGTTGGAGGCTTGGAATACAATCCTGCCACACCCGATGGTCACCCTAGGGCCAACACAAGTCGCAGCGTCCACCGATGCAGAGGGGCACCTCCAACTGTCTTCTCATGTCTTCAATGTTGCATTGCCCCGGCCCCTCTCCTCTCCTCCTTCTCTGTACCTTACACGTAGTGCAACGGGTCACAACGGAACACACATGTATGGTGCACAACCCCCCCCCCCCCCCCCACCCCTCTTCCTTTACCTTCTTTGCTCTTTCCACAAGCTGAGGCTTACGCGGCCTTTGTGCTGCAACGTGCTACGCCAGCGAGAGTAATAAAGAGAGAGAGAGAGAGAGCCCTCCCCCCGTGGGCTTGTACCGCTCCGCTCTGTTGCCAATTCTTCGCAGACTCCCTCACTTTTGCCTTATCCCCCCCTCGGTCTGCAGCGAGGCGCACAGCATACGCCACCCCTTCCTCTCTCTCCCCCCTGATACCGCTGCACGCCCATCCCCTGCTCGCGCCCCCCACTTTCCCGCATAGACGCCAGCGGCTGCCCATAGAAGGAAACAAACAAAAATAGAACGAAACGAAGGCAAGAGAGGGCAGCAAAGAGAAGAAAACGTGCACGTGGCGGCAACGAGCTGCTTCATCTCTCTCTCTCGCAGCTCTTCTGCCCCCCTCCCCTCCTCTCCCCGAAGGGACTTCTCCTTTTCCGTTGGCGTGTGCCATCCACCATCAGCTGCCATGTTCTTCGAGGAGAACCTCAACGACGCGGCCCCGGAGGAGTCGCCGCTGCTCACCAGCGACGGCCCGCTGCAGCCGCAGTCACAAACCAGCGACGGGGGTGCGTCGGCGAGCCCGTCACTGGCGCAGACCGCAACCTCTTTCGGTCTTGACGGCTTCTCCTTCGCGTCCGGCACAACCGCCGCGGGGGCAGGGGGACCTACCGCCACCACATCGACGCAGAGCGCCTCGGCTGCGGCGCTGCAGCTTCTCATGGAGGCTGTGGCAAACGAGCGCTTCAGCCCGGAGGTGCTGCCCTACCCCGAGTCCACCGTCAACGCCGTCATCGACCTCATCCAGCGCACGCAGCAGCGGCTGGACACGCTCGTTGCGACCGAGATGCAGGAGGGCGCAACCCGCTCCCTTCTGCCGTTCCGCCCCTCGGACATCATCGGCCTGGAGCTGCAGCGCGTGCAGTTTTTCCTCTGCGAGCTGCTCCGCTGCCGCATGCGCAAGATCGACCAACTCGCCACATCCATCTACTACGAGGGACAGCTGGCGGCGCAGGCATCACCGGGCACCGACAACGCCGCCGAGGCGCTGTCCACGGCGCTGCCCGAGGTGCGAGTGCCGCAGCGGCGTCACCTGTCCGCGAAGGAGCAGTGGGTGGCGGACCGGCTCGCACGCAGCGCACACGCGGCCGTGGTGGAGTCCGGCCTGCACGCAGCGCCGGCGGTACTGCAGCACTTGGTGCCGTTCCCCAGCGAGGCGGAGGGGCTCGAGGTGCTGCCGGAGCCGAACTTGGGCGCGTACGTGTTTGGAGTGGCGCTGGAGGACCTCGGCGTGGTGAACCTCGGGGAAGGCGGCCAGGATGCATCCCGGGCCATCAACGCGGGCGAGCTGTTTCTCACACCCTACCACAACTTCCGCCCGCACGTCATGTCTGGGCAGGTCCGGCTGGTCTAGCAGGCCAGAAGATCGTTGAAAGCAAAGACGTCTCTGGACGTGGGTGCCACACCAGTTTTAAAGGGGTCATGAACATTGTGTGCGACCACCCCTCCCCTTCGTCCTCTGCCACACAGCTGCGCAGCCACCATCTGAAGTCACCAGAGCACCGCAATCTGAAGAAAAAAGCCATTCCTCTCTACGCTGCACGCGCACTCTCCCCCCCGGGGTGGAGCGACCAAGTCGAAGAGCTTCCACTAAACAAGCTGCCCTGCACCTCGATCTCCGTGTCCGTGTCCCTGCTTCAACACGGACCTCCACCGTCCCGTTCTCCTGCAATTCAGACTCGCGTTCCCTTCGCCTCTCCTCCTCCCTCCCCCCGCTCTCTCTTTCCCCCCTCACGAAGCTGCGGTTGCGTCGCGTCCGCTTTCCTCTCCTTCACCGGCTCTCCCACACACGCGCACCACCGTTTCTCTGTCTGTGTGCGCTTCACCCGCTATTTGACTATCGCCTTGGCCTCCTCCTCCCCTCTTCTTCAGGCCACCATTCCTCCCCATCACTTTTTTTTTTTCTTTGCCTGCAGTTTCGGCTTCGCCTAATCGGCGCTGTGCTTCCGTTTACAGCGAACCACCCCCTCCCCCTCCCCCTCCCCCCTCCTTTCTGCACCGCTGTGAAGTCGCGCCCCGCCGCGTCTCTTCGTAGCCGTTGGCGAAGTGAACCGTGTCTCTCCGTGCGTGTGTGTGTGTGTGTGCGAGAGTGCAAGCTGAAAAAAACAACAACAACAATATCAACAAGACGGTGCTCTCGGTGTAGTGACGCGAGTGCAGGACACCGTTGCGGACCATGTCCAACAAAGAGGAGCTCGCCGCGCTGATGGCGTCGGACGGCGACTTCGAAAAGAAGATATCGCTCCTAAAAAAAGCCGTGGTTACCGTGACGAAACAGAAGCAGGAGATAGAGGCCAAGCACACGAAGCTGCAGGAGGAGCTGGGGGCTGTGACCCAGCAGCTGACCGACGCGCAGCGCGAGAACGCGGTGCTGCAGCGCAAGATCAAGGCGCTGGAGGCGCAGCACGAGCAGGAGCGCAACAGCGGGTCGGCTTTTGGTCAGAACATGCTCAAGGGACTCTCCTCCATCATTGGCAGCGGTGACGCCGGTGGCCGCGGCGGGCGTGGCGGGCGTGGCGGAGCCACCAGCGCGCACCTCGCCTTGTCCGCCGACGACGTGGAGCGGCTCATCAGCGAGAACGAACAGCTGCACCGTCAGACGTACACCTTCAAGACGAAGCTCGAGGACGCGCATCGGGCCAGCACGCAGGCGGCGGAGCAGTCGAGGAGCGAGCTGACGCGACTGCAACAGGAGGCGCAGGAGCTGCGGCGCGCGCTGGATACGTCGACCACGGCGTGCGACCGCCTCCACGAGAACAACCTCACGGAGCGGGCGTTGGCCGACTTTTGCCGCCACTTCTTTGTGGCCGCGCTGCTGCACCAGAACCCAGGCGACAGCGCGGCGCCTCTGGGGGGCAGTACGGTGGCGCTGCGTTGGCCGGCCAATAGCGAACTCTCCACGAGCTCCGGCAGCGGGTTCCTCCCTGCCATTGTGCGCGAGCAGACGACCCTGACCCTGCAGAGTGCCGCCGGCACTGTCCGGACGCTGCTGCGCGGCGTGTCGGTGCTGGCCGTCGTCCTGCGTGAGCAGCTGCCGTCGCGGGAACGGGGCACAGTCAGCGATCTCGAGTGTCTGCGTGACCGCCTGAGCGTCTTTCTGGAGGCGCACGAGGCAAGGAAGGACCGGCTCATGCATCTGCTCGAGCGCATCGACAACCAGCTCGCCACCGCCGCTCCTGGTGGGGCGGAGTCGTTTGTTGAGACGCAGGACGAGGTGGTGCGGCTCACGCTGGAGTGGGTCTGCCTGATGCGCGCACAGCTGCCCGTGCTGGTAGAGAGCTGCGTCTCGTTCCTGCCGAACGGGCACACGTACACACTTCACAGCCCCCCGCCACCAGGCGCGGCGGCGCAGTCGGACGCTGGCGCGGCACGGACACGCACGACGACGGAGCGCGGCGAGTTTGTCGAGGAGGTCACGAAGCACGGCCTGTCGACGCTCGCCTCCATCGAGGGCTCGCTGATGACGCTGGGCATGCTCGTGCAGCGCTCTCCTTCTGCCTACGCGAACGACGACGCCCGCGCGCCGGTGGACGTGAGCGGGCTGCTGGCGTTACAGCAGTTCTGGTGGGAGGGCTGCGTGTCCGTGCGGGCACTGCACGCCTCGATCCGCGCGCTCGACGTGGGCCTCGCAGACATGGCCGAGGCGTGCAACAAGAGCGAGGTGCGCGACGCGCTGCACTACGTGCGCAAGTGCCTGGAGGCGATGGCGACCGCAGCGAGTGAGCTCCGCGACGCCACGTACGGCGACGCCGACGCAGCCGCGGAGACGACGCCGCCTGGCGCTTTCTCCTCCCGCCGCTCAGGTCGCGCGGCATCACGCAGTCGGGCCGTGTCCGCGCTGGACCTCTCCATGCAGCCCAGCGACCCCGCGCGCGGGGTCAGCGCTGCTGCTGCTGCGGCGGCGGGGGTGGGTGGCGCTGGCGTCGGCTCGGACTCCTACGAGGAGCTCCTTGCCGCCCTCGCCGCGTCCGATCGGGCGGCAGCCAGCTACTACACGCAGATGAACTACCTCTGCGTCGAGATGGCAGAGAAGGAGGACGCCGCCCAGACTGCACTGGACGCAGTGGCTCATCTGCAGCGCCTCATCCACGCGGAGCGGGCAGAGGCCGAACACGCGCAGCAAGCCCTGCAGAGCCAGATCAGCCTCCTCTCCACGCAGCTGGTCGAGGTGGCGGACGCGTCCACGCAGCGCAACGGCGCGCACGCGTAGCATGGCCTATGCGTGGCCGCCGTCGAGCACACCGGGACGGGTTTTTTTTTGTTGAAGCAATGACCTCGTCTCCGTGCTGCTTTCGTGGTTCCTGCCGCATTGTGGCCGTCGCGTCTCTTCCAGCCACCTGTCCTTCTGTTACTCCGTAACCCCCCCCTCTTACACCCCTCCCCCCGCTGACTTCGCTTGTCGCGCTCACTTTGCTTCCGTGACGTCACGACAAGAAGAAAAAAAAAGCAAGAGGACGATGGCTTCTGGTGCTCTCTGAGGCCTCACGGACTTCCATGGCTACTCCCACCGGCGCATCCACCCACTGCACCTGCAGACCTGTGTTCAACGACGCTTGCTCCGTTCAACGATGCTTGCCAACGCCTTCACGATCACTCTCCGTCTCACCTCTCGCTGCTGTTGCCCTGCCTAACCCGAACCGCACACCGGTCAACCCATTCGCTCTATTGCCTCTCTCCTTTTTTTTTTGTGTGTGTTGTGCTCGCTGGCCCACGCCCTGGACGCTTCGGGATGCCTTCGCCACCTGGTTTACGAGTGGCACGTCTTCAGCCTACTGCGCCGTCATACAGTGCTCTCCTACAACTCCGAGGGAGTCTACCCCGTCCCCCCACCTTTCTCTCCTCCTCCTATCGGTCACATAATTCACTTCTCTTTTCCAACGAAACACTTCCGTCCCTCCCCCCCCTCTCCGCTCCGTCATGGCATCTGCTGATGCCGCTGCGTGCATTCCGGTGATGGCCCTGCACGCCGGGGCCGGCACCATGCGACGGGAGGACATGACAGCCGAGAGGGAGGCCGCCTACCGCGCCGGTCTGCGGGCCGCGTTGGAGGCGGGCCGCGACGTGCTCGTGGCCGGCGGCACCGCCATGGACGCTGTCACCGCCACGGTGATGTCGATGGAGGACAACACTCTCTTCAACGCCGGCTGCGGCTCCGTCTTCACGAGTGACCGCACGCACGAGATGGACGCGGCCGTGATGTCGGGCGTGGACCGGTCCTGCGGCGCCATCACGGGCATCTGCGGCCCGCGCAATCCCGTCCTGGCTGCCCGTGCGGTGATGGAGACGACAGAGCACGTTCTGCTCGCCGGCGACGGCGCGCGCCGCTTCACAGAGGCGAGCGGCCTGACGATGATGGAGGCGACGTACTTCGACACGGAGGCGCGGCTGGCAACGCTGGAGAAGGAGCTCGCGCTCCGTGCTTCCGGCAACGCCGACGACGGCGACCTTTCCCGCAAGCACGGTACTGTTGGCGCCGTCGCGCTCGACAAACACGGCAACCTCGCGGCTGCCACATCGACGGGCGGCATGACGGCCAAGATGCCGGGCCGCGTCGGCGACAGCCCGGTGATCGGGGCCGGCACCTGGGCCGACAACCGCACCTGTGCCATCTCCGCCACGGGGCACGGCGAGTTCTTCATCCGCTACGCCGTCGCGCACGAGGTCGACGCCCGCATGCGCCTGTGCCACGAGTCCCTCGAACAGGCCAGCGCCACTGTCATTGAGGAGGTGGGCAAGGCCGGCGGCACCGGCGGTCTCGTCGCGGTTGACAGGGCAGGCAACGTGGCGCTGCCGGTGAACTGCGGCGGCATGTACCGCGCGTGGATGGGCCGCGATGGCGAGATCCACACGGGTATCTTTTCGGATTAGTGTGCCGTCTTTCGCATCGTCAATCCGCGACACGCGGCAAACGTGGAACGGCTAAGCGGGGGGGGGGCGGGAGAGAGGGGGGCAGGGCGCCCCTTCTGTTAAACGAGTCCCGATCTCCCCCGCTTTCCCCGCCCCTCCCCCACTCAACATCTTTCTCGCTTCCTGAACGCATGCATAACTCTTCGTCCCTCTTTCTTCCTTCTACGATCATTATTACCATCACCCCCCTCCCCGCCCGCCCCTGCGTGTCCCTCTAAATGATGTTTGTTCCCACTCCTTTCAACCTGCCGCGGCTCAGCGGCGTTTGCGCGGACGCTCTGGCCGATGGCTGTCGGCGTCGCCTGCGTGGATGAGTGTGCGTGTATGTGTGTGTGTCTGTGTGTGTCCATGAGCCACCGATTCTCCCGAAATGTGTCCTGTGCCCGCTTAACATGTGTCTGTTTGTGAGCCGTCGAGATGGTGTGGGAGGGGAGATGGGCAGGACGTGAGGAGCGGAATGGAGGCGCACGTGGGTGACGGGGAGAGGGGCGGGGGGGCGGAGACCTTAGGCATGGCCTCTGTGTCTGCGGTACGCCCGCTTCTGGCACTCCCTTCCGCCACGCCTTCCCTCGGTCCTCGTTGCGATGCCGCACGTGCTGCCCACGTCGCCTCGCGACGCACCTCCACCCCTCCTCCACCTCACTCTCGCCAGCGCACTGCTCCCCTCTTCTTCTTCTTCTTCGCTCTCATCCGCGCTTGACGGCGTCGCCGCGACCCCTCGCCTCCGTTTGCTCCCCCCCCTCCCTCCCTCCCTCCCTCCCTCCCTCCCTTTGACTTTAAATCTGCCCGCGTGTCTCTCTGTGTGTGTGTGCGTGTGTGTGTGTGTGTCCTTGCTTTACCGCGCCACCTTTTGCGCGCGCACTGACACACCGATACACGAACGCAGCAGGATGTACGCTTGTATGCGAAGGCTCAACGAGCTTAAAAAAAACACGAGCCGTACGCAGTCTAGTGCAGCACGCCGGTCATGGCCCGTCTCCACCGCTCTGGCATTCACGTCTCTCGAACGCTCCCGTGTTCATCATGCTCTCTTGTGCGAGCGCTGCCAGTCAGGCATCTGCGTGCGTGCGTGCGTGCGCGCACTTTTACCGCCCCCCTCCTTCTCCTCCCTCTGCGCTTTCACTCGGACACCTTTCCCTTCCCCTCCCCTCCACCACTCCACTCGTCTGCCTTCCCTCGTCGAGCTTTTTCTTTCTTCTTGCTGTGTTGCTGCTGTTCGCCTGCTTCTCATCCCCGTCCCCGTCCCCGTCCCCGTCCCTGTCCTCCCCCCTTCAATTCATTCATTCTCTCCCTTCCACCCCCCCAACACTCACATACCCCAACCCCTACAGCATCTCCATCATCTTCCCCCCCCCCCCTCCCCTCAAACCCTACCCTCCTTTCCTTGCTGTCTCCGCTTCTTTTTCCCCCACCTCCACCTCCACCACCACCAGACATCTGACGTCTTCAGCACTGCAACGAAGTCAGACAGACAAACAATAACGCATCGAAGCTCTCGCTCCCTCCCCCTCTTCGCTTTTTCCTTCCTCGCTCCATCAGCCCCCCTCCCCTCCCCCTCTCGCGTGTCGATTCTCCTGGACTCGACGCTGTTGTGCGACCCTCTCGTTTTTTTTTTTTTGCTTGTCCCTCCCTTCCCCTCCCCCCACCACAACGCAGTCGACCAACGATGTCGTCAGAGAAGAAAAGCGTGCGGCTGGAGAACCCGTATGTGCCGCAGTCGTACAACCTTAGCGTCCACGTTGACCTCTCCACGTGGAGCTACACGGGGGAGGAGACAATGGTCCTGCAGCGCTGCCCTGCCTACCCCGATGGCGACACCATCCAGCTGCACGCCGCCCCCTCCATCGAGGTGACGGCGATCACCGGTGCCACGCTGGTGCGGCGCGACGAGGCCGCGCACACGCTGGTGCTGAAGCTCGACGCGTCGACGCTGGCGGCTGCGGAGCCGACGCTGCAGTTCACCTTCAAGCACAGCATCAATGCGTCGATGACCGGCTTCTACCAGGTGCGGGCGATGCACGAGGGCAAGGAGCACCGCATGGCGTCCAGCCAGTTCGAGTCGACCTCGGCGCGGTGCTTCTTTATTTGCCACGACGAGCCCGCACAGCGCGCTGACTTCACGCTGACGGTGGCGCTGCCCAAGTCGGACGAGCACTACACGGTGCTCTCCAACGGGCCGCTGATCTCGAAGACGGTGACGGAGGACAGCGTGGTGCACGCCTTCCAAATGATTCCCAAGTGCCCGCCCTACCTCACCGCCTGCATCATCGGCGAGCTCGAGTACATCGGCACCGAGGTCAACGGCATTCCAATTCGCGTGTACACGTCACTCGGCAAGATTGGGCGGGCGCAGTTTGCGCTGGACACGACCGCCTTCGCGCTGAACTTCTTTGAGAACTTCTTCCAGTGCAAGTACCCGCTGCCCAAGCTCGATGTCGTTGCGGTCCCCGACTATCCGCAGGGCGGGATGGAGAACTGGGGCTGCATCACGTGCACAGAGGCCATCCTCGTCGACCCAGCCCGCACCAGCGTTGGCGTGAAGTGCAGCATGTCGAATATCCTGTGCCACGAGGTGTCGCACAACTGGTTCGGCAACCTCGTTGCGATCAACTGGTGGGAGGGGCTGTGGCTGAAGGAGGGCTTCGCCTCGTGGTGCGGCTACTACGCCACGGATGTGATGGCGCCACAGTGGAAGGCACTGGACACCGCGGCGCTCGGCGTGGCGGGTGCGCTGGGTGATGACATGTACGAGCACAGCCACCCCGTCGAGGTGCCGATCCGCGACCCGGCCGACATTACGGAGATCTTCGACTCCATCAGCTACAACAAGGGCATGGGGCTCGTGTTCATGCTGCGGTCCTTCCTGGGTGAGAAGTGGGCCCCGTCCGTGGCACACTACATCAACAAGTACCAGTTCAGTGACACCACCACGGTGCAGCTGTGGGAGGCGCTGGAGGGGGCATCGCAGGTGCCCATCACGGAGGCGATGACGAGCTTCACGAGCCAGATGGGTTACCCGATGGTGCACGTCGCCCGCAAGGATGACAACACGATCGTGGTGGCCCAGGAGGCGTGCCGCTTCGTGACGGCGACACAAAAGTCGGAGCAGACGTGGTGCGTGCCGCTCGTGGTGGAGGGCCTCGACCCGGCCGCCGGCCGCGTGGCGTTCCTTCTGCGCGACAGCCGCGGTGTTGAGGTGGCGCTACCGCCTGGCTTGGCGGGCAGCGCGTTCGTGAACGCCAACCCGCACCGCACCGGCTTCTACCGGTGCCACTACGATAACCCCACGTTTGACGCGTGGGTGGCGCACTACGGCGAGCTCAGCGCCTCTGACCGCCGCGCGCTCTTCTCCGACACGCTCGCTGCCGTCAACATGGGCTACGACGACATCCCCCGCCTCGCCAAGATTGCCGCGGCGGTCGCGCAGCATGAGAAGGACATGTTCGTACTTCAGGAGTACATGATGACCATGTCCGCGCTGCTCGCCGCCTTCGACGACGCGGCCCTGGGCAGCGAACTGCGCGAGCAGCTCTTCGGCTTCCTCATTCCAGTGGCGGAGTCCCTCCTGGCAACGACACCCGCAGACGACGCGGCCGCTATGCAGCGGAACTTCTTTATCGAGGCGGCCATCACGACGCTCATGAAGCGCGTGCCGGCGGCTCCGGCGTCGCACCCAGTGCTGCAGTGGGCGGTGAAGGAGGCAGAGAGCTTCTTCGCGGGTGGGAACTACAACACGGCGACGCTGGGCGTCAGCCTCGCGGCGTGGGTTGCCCTCGGCGACGCCGCCGCGCTGCCGGCGCGCAACGCGCAGCTCTACGCGAAGCTGCAGGAGTCGGACAGCAGCAACGAGGTGTGCCGCGCCATCCTCTTAGCCATGTCGAACAACCCATCCACGGAGTTTGCCATCGACGTGATGAAGAAGTGTGTGCGCAACGACGTCGTGCGCAGCCAGTACGGCCCGGGCGTCTTCTACGGCCTCTCCATCAACAAGGCCTTCAAGGACACGGAGCTGTGGAACATCTTCAAGGACAACTTTGACGAGGTCGACAAGCAGTGGGGCCGCGGCAACTTCCAGATGCAGGGCATCATCATGCACGTGAGCCGCACCCTGTCCGGGGCGGAGATGGCGGACGAGTTCGAAGCGTTCTTCAAGGAGCACCCCGTCCCGAGTGCGCGCCTCGTGATTGGCCGCGCCGCCGAGAACATGCGCCTGCGTGCGTGGCTGAACAACAAGTGGAAGTCGTCGCTGGCGCACATGTTCGGCCACCACTAGCTAGGCTGGGACGTCATGGGAGGTGCGAGTCTGCGTGCCGGCTGGGAGCGACAAGTACCTCTTCTCCCCCGTGTGTTTTGTTGCCGTTTTGCTGTGCTTGGCGCGCAAATTGCCGTATGAATGCACTTTTTATTTTATTTTTGTTTTGTGTGTCTGTGTGTGCTTCCCCAATCCCTCCGTCTCCTGCTTTTCCATCTAGACACTGTCCTTGTGCACACAACGCTGCTCGAGGTGTGCGACAAGGCGCACACTCGTGCTGATCCACGGAGGCGTGCTCACATGCGCAAGGAGAGTTGAGAGAAAGGGAAAGCGTCTTTGTTTGAAGGGCGAGAAGACGGTGGCAGAGGAGTGTGGCTGCAAAGGGAAGGAGGGGGGGGGGAGGGGGGGGTTGAGGAAGGGGGGGGGGGCTGAGGGGGGGGGAGGGGGGGGGTCGGGGAGGGTTGTGTGGACACAATGGGGTAAGTGCCATTGCCCCCCTTCCCTTCCCACAGCCCCGTCGTGACCACCAGTGGAGTTCACTCCTCTTCTCTCGCGCGCCGGCCTTCCTTGCTCGCCATCTCTCTTGGTGGACTCGTGCAGTGCTCCTTCGTCGTTTCCGTTCTTTCCTTCTGTCTTTCTTCCAGGACCCCCTTCGCTCGTTTCTTCTCTGCGTCCTGCACGCCCTGTCACTTCCAACGACACCAACAACGATACCAACAACACCAACGACATCAACCACAACAAACAGCAGCGCCCATGCAGGGATAGACGCGGAGGGAGGGAGGGAGGAAAAGGGATGAGCGATCCAGCTTAGAAGATGGAACGAGAGAGCAGAGGTTCACGTAGGACGACGTACGTGGCTGTGTTAGTGGGTCGGTGGGGGGGGGGGGAGGGGTTGTCCCGGCTTCCCCGCATCCCTCCAGCTGCAGTCTCCTTATCCTCTCATGTGCCACGCAGCTGCACGTGGACGTGGCCGCTACGAGCGAAGTTGACGGCGTCTCCTCCTTCCACCATACCTAAATGCACGGTCTCGTCTCGCATCACGCACCGTGCATATCCCTAATCCATTTCTCAATTATCTTTTTTCTCCCCTTTCTCCTTGACTGTCAGCAGCGGACTCTCTCACTCTGACTGCGGTGCGTCACGTCGTGGCGCCTGCATAGCAGTTTCCACTACCCACAAACACACACACACACACAAACACATACACACACACACACACACACACACACACACACACACACACACACTTTCAGAAACCGAAGGCTTGCAGCGAATGAGGGCGGCCACGGTGCTGGGTGCAGGGGAGCTCGGGAAGGCGTGCGCCTTTGCCCTCGCCGCAGGCCGCAGCGTCCCCACCGTTCACGTACTGACACGGGACGCTGCGCTGGCAGGGGCGGCGAGCTCGTCGACTGCCACGCCGCGAGGCGACGCCTGGCCGTGGCCCTCCGTGGTGCACCTGCAGGAGGTTCACCGACTCGGCGACGGAAGCCGCGACGCACTCCGACGAACACAGCATCAGCAGCTGCAGCAGGACCCGCTTTTCCTGTGCACACCGTCCACGTCGTACCTCGCACCGGACGACGCGTGGGCCAGGGCTGCCCTGGGCAACACGCACCGCGCAACGACGCACGACCTGCTGCGGCGTCGCCGTGGCGCGGCGGAGCCCGGTGTGGACGGCCGCGGCCTCGTCGCCGTCTTCACGCGCGGCTTCACGGCAGACGGCGCGGTGCCAGCGGAGCTGACGGAGGCGTTGCTGAACGATCTTACCGACTGCAGCGACGGCGCAGGAGGGGGTGGTTGCACGGACACGCCGGTTTTGGTTGCCTCCGGCCCGCTGCTGGCCAGTGAGTGGGCGCAGCAGTCGACACCCGTAACGCGCAGCTCCGCGGTGCCTCCACGGCCACCCAGTGCCCTTGGCGCCGCTCGCAGCGAGACGGCCACTGGTGCAGAGTCCGTCGCCCCCAGCTCCCCACGGCTGCCGCACGCGTACTCAGGGGTCGCCCTTACCTTCGCCGCGTGGACGCCGTCCATCGTGGCTGACGCGAACCGGCAGGCGGCGCTGGCCGAGCAGCTCCAGCGCCTCTTTCCGCGTGAGTCGGTCACATACCTCACCGCCCCGGACGCGGCGGCCGTCCTCGCCATCGTGAACGGCTGCGCGCCGCTCTGCTCCTTCGGCGGCGGCCTTGTTAGCAGCGTGTTCGCCGGCACGAGCGTGACCTCCCAGGCGGCGTACGCCCAGCACGCGGTGGGCGCCACGGAGAAGCTCGTGAATGACCTCCTGGGCCGCCCAGCGGGCACCCCCCTGCCGACCGCTGCCGTGGCGACGCTGTGGTCCGCCTGCACTTGCATGGCGGCGCGCGAGTTCGCCCTGGGCCGCAAGCTGGAGTTTTACTTCCGCAAGCAGGACGCCATCGAGGCCGTCTTGAGCGGCCACACCCACCACGTCTTTGCCGCAACCGTGGACGGCTTGCACGCGCGGCTGCAGGGCAGCGCCGTCGCGAGTCCGTTCTACGAGGTACTCATGGACACGTACAACACGATGCTCCGCGCCTCGCGGAGTGGGGAGGGGCTCGTGAAGGAGGGCTACTACGGGTACCGGGACTCGCTCCCCGACGGCGGCGGCGGCGTGCTGCTGCGCGAGATCACGAACGTGGACGAGGCGATGCTCTCCGGGGACGAAGAGCGCTTCACCGCTGCAAAGCAGCGCATCATGGAGGTCTTCGCCGGCTGCGACTGTTGAACACACCCGCAGTGACAAAAAAAAACAAAAAATGTGTCTCTTCACGCGCAACGTGACGTCTGCTTTGTCCCGTGCTTCCTCCGGCGCAGCTTTTAGCGTCCCTTCTCCATGAGCCTCTCTCCTCTCGCTCGCTCGCCGCCGCCCCCCTTCTTTTTCCTCACATGCGTTTCGCGTGCCCTTCTAACTCCAATTCTCTTAAGGAAATACTCAATGCAGTGCTGATCGATGGCTGGCTGGCTGGCTGCCTTGCTGCATCCCGATCTCGTGTGCAAGCCCCCCTACAGAGCGGAAGAGCCGAGGTCCTGCTTGGACTTTTGCCCACTGCTGACGTGGCACCTCGAGTGTGCTCACGTTGTGAACCGTCAGGCCTCCTGCCTCCTGCCCCCCTTCCACCATCCTTCTCCGTCCCTTCCTCGACCGCTGTTTTTTTTTTTTGTGTGTGCATGCATCAACTTCTACGCACTCGTTGTTCCTGCCCCCCCTCACGCTCACCCACCGCCCCCCCCCCCCCCCCCACAACACAGTGTGTGCTCTAGTTTGCGCACTAATCTCTTGCACTCGACTCCCGTGCGCCACACCATCCCGTCTCCTCTCTTTTTTTTTCCCCTTCCCCTCTTCCTCTCGTTCCCCCCCTTGACTCACCGCGTGGCGTCCTCCTCCCCCCTCTGCCCCCGCAGTGAACACACGCATCTGCGTCGTTTGGTGAGCCATACACACTACAAAGCAACAACAACAAAAACGAAACCCGTGTGGGCTGCCCCCTGGTGACCGCACCTCCTCCTTCCTCGCTCCCAAACCGCGCAGCTCATACTTGCTCTCATCCTTCCCAATACTCTTTTCTTTTAAAATTCGCCGCTGGGTGGCCTTTTTTTTTTGTTCACCTTCGCACACCCGCACGCCTATTCAGGCCACCGCACAATTGTTACCGGAACAAAGCCCAGCACATCGTGCACGCCGAACACGAAGCACAACGAGTGCGTGGCGGGTGTGTCGACGTGACCTTGTCTTGCCCTCGCTTCTCTCCAGTGAGTGGAGAGTACGAAGAGCTACTTCGGCAGCGCGTGTGCCTCTGCACAACTCCCTCCCCCCCTCCCCCTCTCCCGAGAGGTTGTGCCATCGCGCGTGCCTTTGTCCCGTCCGCAGGTGCACCTTAGCAACCGTCTCGTCGTAGTTTCTGTATGTCCTGCTCCGTCGGCGCCTCTGGCGTAGACTCGGTCCCCACCATGGCCGAAAAGGCGCTCATCGTGTGCTCCCTCATCAACGTCCCCGCCAAGCACCACAGCGCCTTTGCCTACCTGGACGGCACGCAGCTCTTCTTTCTCGACAGCGTGCGGCGGATGAACCGGCTGGGCTTCCGCGACAACTGCATCTGCTTCGTCACGGACTACACCATCAACATCGCAACGCGGCGAGGACAGGTCACACGGTGCGCCAAGATGGAGGACGTGGCCGAGCTCATCTGCGACGACAAGCGGCACACGCTCGGGGTCCACATGCGGAGCTGCCCCTTCGCCGTCGCCCAAGCCGAAGCGCTGCGCCGGAACTGCTTTTACGAGATGCCGGTGGACTTGGTGCTGTACGCTGACTCCGCCGCCCAGTACGCCTCTCTGCTGCACGTGCTGCGCTTTGTGTACCGCACGTGCACCCACGAGACGCTCCCCTGTCGCCCCCTCAAGCAACACGAGTCCTGGCAGGCGGCCCTCATCACCGCTCCAGACGGGTCTCGCGTCAAGAAGCGCTGCATGTGCTATCACCCAGTGGTGGGGAGCATGGCGGACGACCTGGCTAACGTGTACGGCGGCGGCACCACCGCGTCCAACTCACCGCCGATCCTCTCCGCTGTCGAGTCATCTCCAGTCGTGCGGTCGCCGTCCCCCGCCGCCTCACCGAAACCCTCCGTTGGAACACCGCTGCCGCAGTGCAGCACACCCACAGCGCCGGTGCCAGACCCGGCCCCCGACTGTGACAACGACTTGCCGGTGCTCGTGGCTCTGGACAACGACGCGCCAGTTGTGTCATCGTCAGCCACACGCCGCCGCGTCAACCCGCTCATCGACATGAACTACGACCCGGACACGCCCGTCGATCCGGCCAAGGGGTCACCGTTGAAATTCGCTGCCACCACTCCTGTTTGCCCTAGCCCATCGAAGAGCAGCGAGATAACGGGTGCGTCCCTCCGTGGCTCGCAGAACGGCACCCTGACCAGCTCCACCACGCCACCAGCCGCCACATCGGTCCCGTTGTTAGCAGCAGCAGCAGCAGCAGCAGTTCCGCCGGCGCAGCCTGCAGGGTCGGTGCGGCTCCTCATCCAAGAGCCACCATTAACACGCTATTCACAGGAAGGCGAGTTGGACGAGGTGGGGCGCTCCTGCACTTCGTTCATTGGGGACCCCAACAGGAGCCGCTACACGTCGGCGCAGTGGAGCTCACGCTCGTTCACGCAGCGGGTCTTCAGCCCACCCAAGACGCCAAACGAAACGGTACCCTCGACACCGCACCGACTGTCGGCGCGACCAAAGAGTGCCTCCGTCCGCGCCGGCGCCGGGGCCGGCAAAGTGGCAAGGTAAGCGCGAGAGGGCGAAGAACAGCGCGTGTCGCTAGGTGACAAGAAGGAAAAAAAAATTCAGCCGACGCCTGCACTCCTTCGCGTACAAGAACAAGCTACGTGTACTGTGTCACGGCGCCGTCCCCTCATGGACGTCGAGGTCTGTTCCTCGGTTCACTGCCGCAATCCCTTTTTTCTCGTCTCGTCGTGGACTGCCGTGCGCTGTGCACGCCCGCGTTCACGAACCCCCCTTCCCCCTCTCCTCCCCTTCCTCTGACACGCGTTTTTTTTTTCTTTTCGGAAAATGGCACTGCACCAACGCAGCAATGTAAGTGTTTGACTCCCCCCTCCTCCTCCTTCTTGTTCTTTTTCCCCTCCCCCTCCCCATCCCTCGGCCTTCCAATTCTCTCTCTGTCTTGTCACACTCCCCCCCTTCCCCCCTCCCTCCCCCGTTTGGTCGGCAGTGGTTGAGACCTGCGGTGTTTCTTTTTTTCCTTTTCTCCTTCTGGAAACGCCGTGCTATTGGGTTAGCCCCTCCCCTCTCCTTCCTCCTTCTCCTCTTCTTCATTCCGTATATGTTTTGCCTTCAAGTGCTGCTGACACTTTCTGCTGTCGTGCTCCCCTCCGCTTTTTTTTTTTCATTTGGTTGTTTGTTCGCTGCCGCTGAGGCCTACAAACACGAGATCAACTCTCTTAGTGGGTGTTTTTTTTTGTGTGTGCTTGTGGGTCGATGGCACCCCACGGTGCTGACGTTGAGGTATCACCGCCTGAGTTGTCCTCGGCGGAGGCCAACCACCGGAGCAAGAGCAGGGGAAGGAGACAAGCTGCATGCGCCGAGTGCCGCAGCGCCACCTCCTCCCTGCCACCTCTGCCCGAGTCCCACTCGCGTGTGCGCGGACACCCACAGTGTTCGCGGGAAAAAAAAAACGTGTCTATGCTTCTTCCTTTCTTTCTTCCGTTCATTCCTCTTCCTTTGTCTATTATTATTATTTTCTTGCCTTTTCCCTTTAGTCGAGTGCGTGTGCTTGATCCGAACGCGTAGATGTGTGTGTGCGTGTGCGTGTGCGTGTGTGTGTTGAGTTTTTCCCCCTCCCCCCTTCCTTCCCGCCGCGTAGTTTCGTCCTCATTTGATTTTCATTTTTTCTTTTGTTTTGAACACCTGACGTTTTTTTTTTCCTGTGCTTTTTTTGTTTTTTTTTTCCGTCTTCACACTGCTCTTCAAAGCAAGCGCTTCTACTCCCCCCCTCCCCCTCCCCTCCCCACCCCCCTCAAAAAAAAAAAAAAGAAGTCTACCAAAAGATGTGCGGTACCTCCGCCTCTGCTCTGCTATGAATTTCCTCAACGAGTTTTTCTTTTTCTCTCTCTCTCGCCCTCTCTTTATTCATGGTCGGGTCTTTGGCTTGCCCAACACCAACAAAAAAAGAACTGCTTTGTCTCTCCCATTCTCTTCGCTGTTCTTTTTCCTTTTTCTTTAGTTTTCCAAGCGTACACGGCTGACCTTCTTCCCTCCAACCCCATCTCGATGTCCGCACTCGCTCTCTCTCTGGGTGCGTGTTTACGTGTCTGCCTGTTTGTCTGTATATCCATGTGTGCATGTACGTGTGTGCGTGTGCGTGTGGGTGTGTGTTGGCGTCTGAGTGAAAGAGAGCGAGAGCGAAACTGCGGCTCTTCTGAACAAACTCCCCCCCTTTCGTGCTGCATGCCGCTGTGCGTGTGCCTGCATAAGTGGGCATGAGCTCCCCTCCTTCCTTCTTTGTATGTGCATGGTTGTTGCCTTCTGTCTCCTTTTTTTCTTCGTTATATTATCTCGCTCCGTTCATTTCCCTCTCTCTCTCCCCGCACGCCTGTGCACCTCCCTTATGTTTGCTTTCCATATCACCTACCTTCAGACGGCGCTGCGGCAAGATACCCCTGTGTTATCACCTACTGCCCCTACCACAGATGCACACACAGAAATGCGCACGCCACCATGAAGTGTGGGGGACTGCGTGCAGGTGAGAGTGTGACGGCCCCCCCCCCCCCGATGTGCCCTCGGTGTGTAGTGTGTGCTTCTAGCTTCGTATAGGAGTGGCAAAAGCGTCCCGCCGGTCCCTCCCTCGCCCAGCGCTCCCTCCCTCCCTCTCGTTGCCTTCGCTTGCCTTTCTCCACCCCCCGCCCCGCCTTTCCCCTTCATCTTCTTTTTCCTTTCCCCCCTCTCTCTATCTCTCTCTCTTCATCACGTACTGCTGCCCCCCTTGTGTACATGCGTCGTTGGCGCAAGGCTGGCCTCTTTTTTTTTTTCCTGTTCTCCGTTCTTCTCCTCCTCCGCCCCGCCGCGTCTCCCGCATTGCTGACTGACTCGTTTGCCGGGGGCGTTCAAGGCTGCCCAAGAGGAAGAAACGATAGTGTAGCCCCGTTTACGTGCGGTGCGGAAACCAAACAAAATATGAAAAGAAGAAACATGCGGCTGTGATTGAGCATACACGCACACATACACACACACACACACACATCCACACACACCCTCTGACGTTGCTGCTACCGCTGCGTTGAAAGCAAACCAAGTCGACGGGAGCACCGTGGAACGTGAAGGAGCACACACAAAACAAGACGGGATGTTGTTGATGAGGAGGCAGTCGACAGTCTTGTACGTGTGTTGTGATCTGCGAGGGCAGATTGCTCCCACAGATACTGACACCATCCACCACAGCGGTGCAACCTCAGCACAGGTATTGTGTGCATGTATGTGTGTGTGTGTGTGTCGTTGTGTGTCGTTGTGTTGATGTGCGTGGACGGGTGTGCGTGTACGATTACCTTTGGACACCCACGCCCACAAGGGACAATCATGTCATTTCCGTGTTACCCCGATGTTGCGCTTTTTTTTTTTCGTGCCTCTCTCTCTGTCCTTTACCTTGGCACTTTATCGCGTGTCATAAAGACAAACAAGAGGGGGAGAAAAAAAAAAAACACACAAAGGCCACCTTCATGGAGGCATCGCGGCGTTGTTGTCGTGCCGTCTTCTTGCTGAAGCCCCTTGTGTTTGCTTTGCGAGAGACGGCGGTGTGCTTCCATGAAAGAAGGGATTCAGGAGACACCAACCTACAAAGGGAAGCACCTTTGCCTTGTTCGGTTCCTTGGAAAAGAAAAGAAAAAAAACACAACAACAAAAACATCAGCCTTGCGATGCGAACTTGCCTGCCTCACTCTCTCTGCTTCCCACCTCTCGTTCTTCCCCACTCCTTCAGGTGCCCATAGACACAGACCAGCATCCAGCCACAGCTGATTCCTTTACCCACACCGCTACTCGTACCAGTACAACGAAACCGAAAAAAAACGAGAGAGCGAGGACAAGATAATAGAGCTCAGGCATCCGCAACTCCGTGGGTGCGATGGGTCGCATCACCGTAGACCTGCTGCGGCGCCGCGCCGAGCACAATGAGGGCTGCCTGTCCAACCTGAAGGAGATCGCCCTGCATCAGCAGGACATCGAGCGCATCGAGCTCATTGGTGACGCCTGTCGCGAGCTTGAAATCATCTACTTCTCCAACAACTACATCAGCCGCATCGAGGGCCTTCATCACCTAAAGTGGCTCAAGTATCTCAACCTTGCCGTCAACAACATCACCGTGATCGAGGGCCTGCAGGGCTGCGAGGCGCTGGAGCGGCTCGACCTCACTCTCAACTTCATTGCGGATCCGACCTCGGTGCAGTCGCTGCTGGCCAACCCCTTCCTTGAGTCGCTGCACCTCACCGGCAACCCGTGCACCAAGACGGAGGGCTACCGCGCCTATGTCATTCACGCACTGCCGCAGCTGAAGGAGCTGGATGGGGACGAGATCATCCGTGCTGAGCGCATCACCGCGCGGCAGGCCGAGGACGACGTCATCGAGGTGGCCGAGGAGGCGGCTGTCCGAGTGCGCGAGGCGGAGCGCCTGAAGCAGGAAATGCTCGCGAAAGGGATCGACCCCTTCCCGCCAAAGTACAACGAGAAGGGCGAGCGCGTGTACGGGCACACGCCGGAGGAGCGGCTGCAGATGCTTCACGAGCAGCGCGAGACGGAGCGGGCTCAGAAGGCCGAGCAGGCCACCCCACAGCCCGGCAGCATCGCCGCTCTCCACAAGGAGCTCAAGGACCAGCAGGCGGGGCCGCGGCTCTCGCCCGAGGAGGAGCGCAGCAAGTTCGGCCGGCTGCTCCTGCGCAACGAGGGCCGGGTGCCGTTCCACATGAACCAGGACGAACCCGATGCCTTCGTGCTCACCGTTGAGCCGGGAAAGTTCATCTCAACCACGTTACTCTCCGTGCAGGTCGAGGTGGACGTGATCCGTGTGCTCATCAAGGGCAAGCTCCTGCAGGTGCCGGTAGAGGAGGAGCTCGCGGCCGACGCGGCGCAGGTGCAGCGGTCCTCGACGACAGGGCAGCTCAAGGTGACGGTGCCGTACGCGCCAGACGTCCGGGAGCGCCGCGGCGAGGCGCGGGCACGACTGCGCGGTCTTCGCGACGGCGACGGCACCCGCTCTGTCGCTCATGTCGCGGCGTGCAAAGGCGCGGCGGCACCCGCGGACGCCGCACCCGCCAAGGCTGTCGAGCCGACGACGCGCTCGACGCTGCTCGATATTGAGGGCCGTATGCGCGGCGATCGCGTGACCTCACCGCCGGGCGGCTCCGCCACCACGTCTCCATCACCGGGGCAGCCGAACAACGACGCCGCGCCGAGCCGCTTCGTGAAGTCGGTGGTGGACGTCCCCAGCGCGGCCGCGGCGAGCGCGGGCACGGCGGGTGGCGCCACCACCGCCACATCCACGCCAGCCGCAGAGACGCACTGGTCAGACCTCGATTGATGATGGCGATCGCCTCCGCTCTACTACACGCTTTCCCTCTTCTTTTCCAGCGACGAACTTGCAGCCACGCGCACGCACCTGATGTACATAGCGCGCCACTGCCGACAAGCGACTGATAGGTTGACACACGCACACACACACACACACACACACACACACACACATATACACACATACGCATGTGTATGGCTCGAGCAGGTTGAGCGCCAGGGGAGGGATGTGGTGGAGTAGTGTGTGTTGAAGGTGCGGCATCTTTGGATCATTTCTTCTCTCGCGTATGACTGAGCAACAGCGACGACTGGAGTCGCCAAAAAAAGTGGAATCTGCGCGGGACGATGACCACGTCTGCACGCGTGACGGGGAATCGACAAGCCCGCGGCAGCGAAGCAAAGAAGCAACAACAACAAAAGAACAGAGGTGGACGGCACATCCGCCAAACTGCTTTCACCAGCGTGCAGAACGATCAGCACCCACACAAGCACGCATTCACACGACCAAGAAACACCCTCCTCCCACAAAAAAAAAGAAAGAATGAGACTTGGCTTGACATGCAGCACATACACCAGTGCATTGTGGCTTCTGTCCTCCCTTCGTTGCGTGTGTCTTGCTCTGTCGGCTGGCACGGAGGAGAGATGAAGAGAGTAGGGGAGGACAAGCGCCGTGCGGAAAAAACAAAAAAAACACGGTGCATGCGTGGCCTCTATTCACGTAGGTAGCGCTGCATGTTATGGCTGTGCACGGGGATATGCGACTCCATCATCCGCCTCCACCCAACGCCCCGTACCATTCAATACACGTTGTCACGCCGCCCCCACATGCTCTCATCAACTTGCCCTTTCTCACTTGCTCCTGGTTTACGTTTCTTGAACGCGCAGCTACCTCCCTTTTTTGTTTTGTCCTGCCACCCCCACCCTCCCACCACCCCCCAACTTCATTCCAGGCTAGCCTGCCCTTCGGTGACTGTGTCCTTCACTCCTCACTTCCTCCGCCGTTCACGTTTGCTTTCGTGAGTCTCTATAGAGAGAGAGAGTTCGTCCGTGTGGGTGGTGTGCATCTCGCTCGAGCATATTCCGACCTCACCTCCATCCTACCGTTGCCCCTTCTTCCTCCCTGCCTCCCCCACCCCTAAGCATACACACACACACACACACACACACGCAGCCTAGTCACTCGTCCGCAATCTCTCTCTCTTCAACTCCTCCTCCCCCCCCTCCCCCCCCTCTCGCCACTTACCGCTTCTCCTGCTCTTCCGCCTCTCCGCCACTGAGTTCGCTGCTCGACTGCATTCCACACATTTTATTGCGCCGCGCCACAGTTCGTGTCTTGACGCCACGACGGTGACATTCCCGCCTCCCTTTTTCGATTACAAACGCGCGCTTTGCGACTTACCCGACTCGTCCCCGTCCTTCTTTTTTCCTCTTCCTCCCCGTCTCTCCGCCCGACCAGGGGTCAGACTCGCAGCCATGGAACAGTTGATCGGCGTCATCAATGAGCTCCACGACGCCTTCGCAGGCGTCAAGATGAACATCAAGCTCAACCTTCCCCAGATCGCTGTCGTCGGAAGTCAGAGCTGCGGTAAGAGCTCCGTGCTGGA
The DNA here is from genome assembly GCA_963921375.1 of Tiliacea citrago. Lineage (NCBI taxonomy): Eukaryota > Metazoa > Arthropoda > Insecta > Lepidoptera > Noctuidae > Tiliacea > Tiliacea citrago. Next base: position 2,522,013 of record OY992811.1, read on the forward strand.
GTCGATCGTCGGCAAGGATTTCCTGCCCCGTGGCTCCGGCATCGTGACGCGCTGCCCGCTGGTGCTGCAGCTCGTGCAGCTGCCCAATTCGAACGACGAGGAGTGGGGTGAGTTCCTGCACGTACCGAACAAGAGGTTCTTCAACTTCCAGGAGATCCAGGATGAGATCGCGCGGCGCACCACCGAGGTGGCTGGCCCGTCAGCCATCACGGACAAGCCCATCAACCTGAAGGTGTACTCGAACAGCGTGCTGAACCTCACGCTGGTGGATCTGCCCGGTCTCGTGATGAACGCCGTCGGTGACCAGCCGAAGGACATTGACCGGCAGATCAAGGAGATGGTGACGCGCTACGTGTCGCCCAAGAACACCATCCTTCTGGCCATCTCGCCGGCCAACACCGATCTCGCCACGAGCCAGTCGCTGCGCCTGGCCAAGCAGCTCGACCCCGAGGGTGTTCGCACGGTGGGTGTACTCACGAAGCTTGACCTGATGGACCGCGGCACGGACTGCCTCGAGGTGCTGCAGAACAAGGTGCTCCGCCTGCGTCACGGCTTCGTTGGCGTGGTGTGCCGCAGTCAGCAGGACATCAACGACCGCAAGTCGATGGAGGCGGCGCGCGCGGCCGAGCACGACTTCTTCGCGAACTCGCCGATCTATTCTATCATCGCCGAGGAGTCGGGTACCGTGTTCTTGAGCACGAAGATGAACAACCTGCTGCTGGAGCACATCAAGGCGGTCATTCCTGATCTGAAGCGCCACGTGGACCAGCTGATGGACGCCACGAAGAAGCAGATGGAGAAGCTGGGCATGTTCGAGCAGGACATCACCGAGCCGAGCGCGCAGCTGCTCTCCCTCATCAAGCTCTTCAGCGACACAGTGAACCAAACGATTGATGGTGGTATCACCGACGCCACGACGGAGCTGCTGGGTGGTGCGCGGCTGGACTACATCTTCCACGAGTGCTTTGCGACGTATGTGACTAGCCTGAGCGCCAAGAAAGACCTGACGGACGACTACATCCGCATCAACACTCGCAACATGGCCGGTATGCACGCCACCCTCTTCCCCTCCGACCAGGTCTTTGTGACGCTCTCCAAGCAGCAGATCTCGCGCCTCGAGGAGCCGTCCATCAAGTGTGTCACCTTCGTCTACGAGGAGCTCATCAAGATCGTAGACATCTGCGCCGCGAAGGTGGACCGCTACCCGAAGCTGAAGGATGCCGTCATCTCCATTTGCCACAAGATGCTGCTCGACTACCGCATCCCCACCTCGGGGCACGTGCGCACCATCATCAGCGCCGAGCGCGGCTTCATCAACGTGAAGCACCCGATGATGGAGGAGCTGGCGCAGCGCGCATTTGTGAACATCTACGCCGCCCCGAACGGCGGGCAGCAGTCGCCGCAGAAGCCCGCCGAGCCGGCCCTGCCCTCCGAAGCCTCGAATGCGGAGTCAAAGCCGAGTTCCAGGGATCCCCGGAGGGTCGGCAAGGACGAGAAGAAGCTGGAGAAGCCGAGGGACCAGGGCTGGATCGAGTCCCTCACGACGGCTGCCGACAGGCCGGACATGAACGATGTGCCGTCGCGCATCATGCTCGGCAACAGCATGACGATGCACGAGCAGCACATGAACAACGCCATCCGCGAGATGGTGGAGGGCTACTTCGCGATTGTGAAGGGCAACATCGCTGACCAGGTGCCCAAGGCGATCACGCTGCTGATGATCAGCCGCCTGCGTGAGGAGGTGTACGCCCGCCTCGTGCGTGAGCTGTACACGGAGAAGTCGGCGAACTCACTGCTTTCTGAGCCGCCGGGCATCGCGGCGCAGCGCAAGGCCGCCACGGAGATGCTCGAGGCGTTGACCAAGGCGCAAGGTGCCCTCAACAGCGTGCGCGACTACCAGCTGTCCAAGGACCACGGCCGCTAGGCACGTCTTTGCTCGCTTAGGCTTGAGAGAGCGGAGACGCCCCCAACGAGAAGCAGTTCGCCTCTTTTCTTCCCCCCACCACCCCCATGCTCCTCCCCCCTTTCACGCTCGTGTCTCCCCCCTCCCCCCCGCGAGCGCGTGCTTGGCAGCTCCTGTGATGGTCCCCCTTCTTTTTTCCTTCCTGCGGCGGTTTTCGTTTGGTGTGTCTGTGCTTGTGTGTGTGTATGTGTATGTGTGTGTATCTGTGTGTATGTGTGCGTATGCTTTTCTTTCACGCTGTCCGTTAACCCATGACACCTCCGTTGCTGAAAATTTGGGGCGAACCGAACTGAGCCGAGCCGAGCCGGGGGAGAGAGCTGAAGGGCTTCTTGTGTCTTTTTTTTCTTTCTTTCTTTCTTTCCAGTCCCCTGTCACGCACGTCTTTGCGTGTGTGCGTCCAGCCCCCCCCCCCCCCCCCCCCCCCGGCCCCGCCCCGCCTTTCTGTATTTTCCTTTTCCTCCATGCAACGGCGTGTGTGTGTGTATGTGTGTGTGATGCTGCTTCAACTGGTAAAGACGCATACACACACGTACACACATACATACACACACACACACACACAGCGAGACACGGACTCGTGTAGGGACGTGGGCATGATGGTGATGGCGAAGGGAATGAAGGAAGGATCAGGCGGCGAGAGGCAGAGGCGTGTGCACCACCCCCAGGAGGTGAGGGTGGGTGGGTGTGATATACACACACACACATATGCTCCGCTTTGCTTAGCGCTTTTATATATCCAGCTGTGTGAAGATGTGGCAGGGTACCTCGTGTCCCTCATCACACCAGCTTTGCTCGGCCTCGACGTGACCCCCCCCCCTCACACACCACCACTCCTTCTTTGCAGTGCTGTCCTCTTCTTCGTTCCAAAAATTCCCCTTCCCCCCCTCCCTCCCCCTCCTCCTCCCCCCCTTCGGAGAAATTTACCGCTGGATGTGCTCTCTCTCTCCGCTCCATGTCGATAATAAGACATGGATACGTTTGCTCTTCTTTTTTTGTTTTTATTTTCATGTGCGTGTGTGTGTGTGTGTTGAATTGGGTCGCGCACGTGTGTCACCCTGCGTTGTTCTTCTTCTCTCCGACCTGACTATCACCCCCCCTCCCCCTATTCTTCTTTTCCGTCCTCGTGGTTGTCGGAGGAGGAGGAGAGGGATCAGGGGTGGGAGAGTCGGAAGGATTCGAAAAAAAAAGGAGAAGGTGGGATGGAAGAGAAGGGAGAGCTGACTGCTCTTTTTTAATATCTGTGGAGGCTTAGAGCTGGGCACCGGACACACACACACACACACACACACACGTGTGGCTTGCGCAGATCCTTGACTCTCACTCCCTCTCCGCACGAGACTCGCGGTCCCAAGGAGGTGCGTGCTGCGCCACAGTCTTTATGCTTGTTGCTCCTTCACTTCGCTACCACTTGCCTTTCGTCTCGCATTCCGTCTCTCTCTCTATTTTTGTCTTGTTTTGTATGTTTGCTGCGTTGCGACATATTACGGAGACTTGGCTGGTTCTTTTTTGTTTTTGTCGCTGCCCTGTCCCAGACACGCGTCCGTCACTCTTCTCCGCCTCCCTATGCCGCGAACTTTTCTCGTCCGACTGACTCGTTCCGCTCCCTTAGCCGTGCACCTCGCCTCCTTCTCCTGTTCTCTGCCGCGCCTTCGTAGCCACACGCCGTGCGCGCTGTTTATGCGTCTTCCCTTTGTGTTTGCACGCTCTTGTTCTTCCTGTCGTTGTTGTTTTTCCCCCTTTTCTTTTAGCGTAGTAGCCGCCTAGCCGCTGTGTGCGTGCGTGTGTGTGATTTTGCGTACAACCCTTTTTCTCCCCCCTCCTCCTCCTCCTCCGAAACTCCTTCACCGCGTCTTGCCTGCGCCTGTGCCTGTGCGCGTACGGCGGACACCGTTATCGCCTTACTCCGTCGCTTCTCCATTTACTTTCGCTTTCTCTTTCTCGGTGTTTGTGTGCAAGAGAGAAGGAAGGGTGATATGGGTTTCGTATGATGAGTGACTCCTAGGAGTACTGAGGGCGAGAGAGGGAGGCAGCCAGAGAGTGCTGAACGGCCAAGTACGGGACGGCGGAGTAGAGGACTGTTCTCTTTTTTTTTTTTGTGTGTGTGTCAACCAGGAACATACGGAGGGAACGGGAGGTGGGTGTGAAAGCGAAGGTGTTGTGTAGGAGATACAAGAGCGGAATAGGAAAGAGGTTCTCGAGTGGTAGCACGTCCGCACGTGGCCACTCGAGAACCTCTCTTCCTCCCTCTCTCTCTCTCTCTGTGTCGTCCTTTGTTTTTAGTTCCAGTTGATTGTGTGCTCGATGCGGAGGCAGAACACACCCTGCCTCGCCCGCTCCCCAGAAAAAATCCACTTTGTATCGGCGATCTCGAACTCTGTTGTGTTGCTGTGCTGCGAATACGACCAGAAGGAAAAAAAAAAAGAAACAAAACGACAACTTGGCCTTCCAAGCACATGACGATGGGTGCAAGGGAACCTTGCCGGAGTTGGGCAACCCCAGGCGCACAGGACCACGCGAACCAATCGCGAATCCCCCGTCCCCCCCCTGACGCCACTTACTCGTTGGCTTTGTGTCGGGTGCACCACGTGACGCAGTGCTGTGTGTGTGTGTGTGATGATTACGAGGAAGCCGCCACACACCATGCGACGCCGCGCTCACAATGTTGTCTGGTGCCTGGAAGGGGGAGAGAGAGGAGGGGGAGGGGGATGGCGATGGCGTTGGCCTGCCGCATGTTGTCAGAGCGGCTGCCCAGAGAAGCCTTTCCCAAGATCGCCTTTCACAGCGCTGTGTGTGTATGGGGGGGGGTGGAAGGGGCAATGGGCAGGGACACGGTGCAGCACTGCGACTGGTACGCCGACTCCCTCTCTCCCCTCCCCTTGCTTACAATCCACAAGGAAGACACGTGTCTCTCTTTCCCTGTTAAACTAGCTGACCACGACGAGACTCAGCACTTCCCTCATCGCCCCTCCCTCTCCCTCTCTCTGCTCTCTCGATCCTGCACTTGCTTCTCTCCCACCATGTCAAGTGTGTCTACACCCTCCTGGTGAGGTACAACGTACACCACCACCACACACCCCGGTGCTTCCTTCGGTCAACCGCCCCCGCCCCTCCCTCCTTCCCCCTCCCTCTCTCCCTCCTCCCCCAACCCTCCAACAAGCAAACAGAAAAAAAAACCACCGTCACACACACACACACACACAAAGAGTTGAGGTACACCGCTGGCTTGGGTATTCGCCTCCTCATATTTCTCGCTTTCAGGTCTTTTTCCCCGCCTTTTTTTTTTGGGTGTCTCCAGCTACTGTGTGTGCGTGTGTGCGCGCACGTTAGTGTCTCTCCCACTGTGTGTGTCTTTCTCTCTCTCTCTCTGTGCGCGTATCTATACGTGTATACGCGGGTCTGCGGGCCTGGAGTTGCAGGTCTTACACCACCCCCCCTCCCTCCTGCACAGGCAAACATACACACTTACACACACCAAAAGCACCTTGAGTCTTCGTCCCAATCACACCTGAAGCGCAGGGCTTGTACACAGCCACGCACACAGCTACCTCTACAGCTGGCGCTCTTGCCGCCCCCCGCCCCCCGCCCCCCGCCCCCCGCCCCCCGCCCCCCGCCCCCCGCCCCCCGCCCCCCGCCCCCCGCCCCCCGCCCCCCGCCCCCCGCCCCCCGCCCCCCGCCCCCCGCCCCCCGCCCCCCGCCCCCCGCCCCCCGCCCCCCGCCCCCCGCCCCCCGCCCCCCGCCCCCCGCCCCCCGCCCCCCGCCCCCCGCCCCCCGCCCCCCGCCCCCCGCCCCCCGCCCCCCGCCCCCCGCCCCCCGCCCCCCGCCCCCCGCCCCCCGCCCCCCGCCCCCCGCCCCCCGCCCTCCGCCCTCCGCCCTCCGCCCTCCTTCCCCCCCGTCCCCCATTAGTACGCGCCAAGCAGCATCACCACCGTGTGAAGCCGCTGTCCCCCCCCCCCCCCCCCCCCCACCCCCTCACGCCGACACTATCGCCCTCGTCCGCAAACCTGGTGCTTGGCTGCTGGTGAGTTGCGCATCTCTCGTTGTTGGCGTGTCCCCCCCCTAGTTGCCGCGCCAGAGTGCTCTTGGCCAGCCACATTTCGCGCGCCTCCCTCCCCCACCCCCTTCTTGTGTTTGGTTGTTTGTGTTTTTTCACCCCCTCCCCTTTTTTGTTGCCCGTAGCGTACCGGCCCAGACACTTATCGTCTCTTTGTGTGGCTTGTGCCGGCTGGTTCTTCTTTTTTTTGTTGTTTTGTTTTTGGATCTCTGTTTGTCGCTGTTACGTCGTCTGACTCCGCTAGCCGAAGTCACCAGGCAGTTTTGCTTTGTGGTGAGATATTCTTCTGCGCGTGTCGGACTTGTTAGCCTTTGTAATTTGTGTGTGTGTGCGAGTGTGTGTGTGTTTGTGTGTTTGTGTTGACGTTGTTTGTTCGTACTGGAGTTTTTTTTTTTGCGCTGCAGGCATCCCTGTGACTCAGCGCTTCTGTGAGCGCGTTTGTGTGGGGGTACCCGTTGCCTTCTTTACTTCTGCGTGGCTTCACACGTCGAGTGAGATACTACAGCCGTCTCAGTGAGTCCCGTCTTTTCTTGTGTTGTTACCCTCCCCTCCCCGTCTCAAAGAGGAACCGCTGCAGAGCCGCATTTCCACCACCGTCCGCGTGCTCGACAGTATCTCATCGTCTGCGCTGCCTCCCCAGTCTGGTGTGCCTGTCACACCTCGCCTTGTGGCCGTCACGAAGAAACGAGTATTCGACGCGCACCTCCCATAGACATCAGGTGAGCGGCGCGTGCGCTGGTGTCTCTGCTCCTTTTTCGACTTTTCGTCTTTGCGTCTGTGTGACTATTTAACGACTGCTTCGAGCAAGCTACGCTGTCACCCTCCCCCGGGACCCCCCCCTTTTTACCTCTCCCCCTTCGCGCCTCGTACAGTGTACCACCCCCCCCCTCCCCTCCCCCGCCACGCGCCCAGCAACACACTAGAGACATAGCCCCATAAGAAACGGTGAAGGAGCAATAGATCCGTCTGTTTCACTTCTCTTTACGCCCCTTCCCCCCTCTCTCCTCTCTTTTTCTTTTGTTTTCTCTGTGTGTTTGTCCGCAGTCAACCACAGGGCACCCCCCCTTCCCCCTCACTCCCCCCTTTCTTTCACCTTCTGAGAGCGTCGCTGTCCCAGTCGTACACTCGCAGACAGGCATCAACGCAAATGTCGGGCTCCTTCTCGTTATTCCGCCGTCGTGCGGTGGTTGCGGCTGCCGCGGCAACGGCGGTACTGATGCTTGCACTGGTGAGCGAAACACAGGCGCAGAGCAGCGTCACGATTGCGCGCTGCGACGATGACGGCACGCAGTACCCGGCCAGCCGGGCCGAGGTCAGCATGGGCGTGCTCACGTACGACGGTGTGGGCTTCTGCTCTACCGGCGAAGCGAGCTCGATCACGGTGATGCAGCACCCGATGCCGCCGCACGCCGTCGTCCCTCTGGATGAGTGGAACTACGTGGTTGGCATCAACGACGACACCCCGGCATCCATGGTGCTGCGCGCCATGTGCGGCACTTCGGTTGTCTGCGAGTCGAGCGTCTCGTACGTGCCACCAACCACCACGACGACCACGACGACGAGCACCACCACCACCACCACCACGGCTCCCACGAACACTACCACGACATCCACGACCTCGACGCATGCCCCGTCGCCGTCGAGCTCCTCGGCCTCGCAGCCGGCCGGGCCCAGCTATCCCAAGTGCTCGCAGTCGAGCAAGGCGCGCGGGTACGCGGCCGGTCGACGCAAGAGGACACCTTTCCGATGGACGTGCGGGAAAGCAGCTGCGCGTACACGACGCTCGTGACGGTGCAGCCGGCGGTGGGCTACATCATGCCGGACAGGAGCGGCTTCGGCTACGTCTTCATCGTCCCCAGCGACGCCACCCCTGGCGCCAGGGCAAGCTTCAACTACTCCGTGCACTGCAGCGGCGTGGTGATCTGCGCTGACCAGGTGAGGGTGACGGTGCTGCCGCCTGCGGAAACGGCGTTCCCTATGTGCTCGCACGGCACCAAGAGCGCCAGCTTCCCCATCGGCAGCGTCACTGCGGGCAGCTTCCCGCTGGAGATGCAGGACGGCAGCTGCAACTACACGACGACCATCTCCGTCGGCCCGTCCGTCGGCACGGTGACCCCGGCCCCCGCTGGGCTGTCCTTCGTCTACGCCGCCCCCGGCGCCGGCACCGTCGGCTTCCACACGTCGATTGGGTACAGCGTGCAGTGCGACGGGGTGACCGTGTGTGCGGATATGCTGGCGGTCAAGCTCGCCGCAGCTGAGGAAACAACAATGCCGCCGCTGCCGCCGCCGATGCCGGCATGCTCGCACAGCACCTACGTCAACACGCACCGCATCGGCGACACGAACGTTGGCAAGTTCCCGCTCGACGTGCAGGACGCGAGCTGCACGTACACAGCCACGATTCAAAGCCCATCGGTTGGCACAGCGATCGTCATGGAGCCTACGGACCCGATGAGCTACGTCTACTCGAGCCCCGCCGACGCGGCGCCGCAGGACACCAGCATCCCGTACTCGATCGCGTGCAACGGCGTCTCCCTGTGCTCCGGCTCCGTCCCGATCCACCTCACGCTCGACTCCCCGACCTGCCCGGCTGGCCCGACGAGCTACATTGTGAAGCCCGGAGCGTCCCTGCAGGGTGTGGTGCAGAGCGGCGCGGCGTGCAGCAACGGTGCGGCCCCGATCGCCACGCTGCGCACCCCCATTGACGGCCTCTCCCTGGCGCAGGACGGCACCTTCGCGTTCGTGGCGCCGAACGCGGAGACGGACGTGCTGGCCACGGTCGTGATGGAGTGCTTCGGCGAGCCCATGTGCCAGACCCGCGTCTACTTCGTCGTGGCAGCCGCCACCGTCGCGCCAGCCACGACGACGACCTCGACGACGGTCGCGCCGATTGTGATGTGCTCCAAGTCCTTCGAGTACGACGTCCCGACGGGCCAGTCCATCAGCGGCACCCTCAACCCCGTGCCGAGCACGTCGTGCAACATTACGACGTACCTGGTTGACAACAGCAGCAGCGACGTGAGCGGCCGCTTGAGGGTGAACTTGCTGGGCCAGTTCTTCTACTCGGCCCCCAACGTGCAGAAGGTCGACTACGCCGCCGTGGACGTATACTGCGCCAAGGCGTTTGTGTGCCGCACGCGGCTCGCCTTCACCGCCTACACCCCACTGCCCACGGCGTCGCCGACCACGTCGCCGCTGCAGCCGTGTGCCAACGTCTACTACTACAACGTCGTCCCCGGGGTGGCGCTGCGGTCGTCGCTGAGCAACGTGCCCGGGCAGGACCTGTGCGCGCATGGCCGCTACTTCACCCTCAACGCGGCCCCGCAGTCGGGCAGCATCGAGATGACCCCCATCGGCGACTTCCTCTACCGCCCGCCGATGCAGGAGGGGCAGTTCTCCTTCACCTTCACGATGTACTGCCTCAACCAACAGTACTGCTCCGGCACCGCCTACCTGCTCGTGTCGAATGAGTGGACGCTGCCGGTGCAGCCGACGACGTCGCCGACCAGCCACCCGGGCGAAATAACGAACGAGCAGATTAAGTGCCGCGGCACGTGTAACGCGGACGCCTGGAAGACGTACCCGGCGGCGAAGGTGTGGGATAACACGCCGGGCACCGGCTACGCCCGCAAGGACGGCCGCGCGGTGGACGGCTTCTCCGTGACGTGGCGCAGCAGCTCGATCGTCCTCACCGTCTACAGCCTCATCGGCAACCTTGGCGTGCGCTTCCCCACCTTCGAGCCGATCACATCCGTCAAGAGGGCGTACATGGAGCCGGCGGACTTCGCCAGCACCGTCGCGGCGGGCTCGCCAGGGTTTGAGATGAGCTGCCTGGCGACTCAGGGCCGCGCCGGCATGGGTGGGGATGTGTGGAACTGGAGCTCACTCTCCCACGCCTCCGGCGCGGGCAGCGCCGGCGCCTTCTATAACACCGGCGTCTCGTGGTACCAGAAGTTCGGCGGCAAGCACGTCGGCTGCGACACCTTTGCGGACTCGTGCCAGTACGCCCCTCTGCTGACGCCAGCCAACTACACGGCCAACTCCCTCGGCCGCTGGACGATGGACGTCGACGACTGCGACGCGACGTGGACCGGCGTCTTCCCGTACAGCTCGATGGAGAAGATGGTCAAGTACGACGGCTCGCCGGTGTGGTCGTTTGTGGGCCATGGCCAGCTGCAGGGCACGGTCTACTCGGAGGCGGTGCAGGCCAGCTCGTGGCTGGACCCCGGCCAGTTCGATGCCCTCGTCGACACGCACAACATCCTCCTCCACCTCAACCAGTTCGTCGCCGTCGCGAAGGTCGGCACGCAGGAGTCGCACATCTCCATCGACGCGGAGTTCTTCACCTACGTGGACAGCGCGACGCAGGACCAGGCCTTCGGCATCAACATGCTGGTGTACCCCTTCGTGGACGACACCATGACCACCAGCTATGCCAGCGACCGCCACGTGAAGGGGTTCAAGTGGCTCTCACAGGAGTGGGAGTCGCCGAGCGCTGAGCAGTGCCCGTCGTGCACGGGGGTCAAGATGACGTGCACGGCGCCGCTGGAGGGGGCGGACACGTCCTACACCGGCTCCGCCTTCCCGGACGGTGACTGCGGCAGCGGCAAGGGCCGCGTCTACCTCTCCAAGGGTCCGGCCACGACTCTGGCGGACTGCCCGGAGAACGCGATGCACGTCTTCAACCAGTCCGGCTTCTCGCCGACACGGAACTGCAAGACGGCGTACCAGAATGTGACGCTGCGCGGTATCGCGCCAGGCAGTAGCGGCCTCACCGCGGCCCTCGCACGGGGCTTCAACTACGAGGGCACGGTGCAGGTCATACTGCTCATGGACGACCACAGCTACGAGCGCGTCAACCTGCACCTCTCCATGTACGTCTCGCGGCTCTCGAAAGATGCGCAAAGCATGGAGGGCGAGCTGAACACGTGCCGCAGCGGCAGCTACTGGCCCGTGCTCGACCCGCTCGGCACCTCGCTCGCGTCGAACCCGCTCGCGCTGAGCGTCTCAGCCGCTACACAGCTCTGCATCGACGACCTCAGCTCTTCCTACGGCCCCAGCGACTGGGCGCTCTTTACCGTCAACATGGCCAACGTGAAGCCGAGCGAGGTGACGGTGCGCGGTGTGTACGTGCAGTACAACGGCTCGCGTGTGTACCTCGTCTACAAGGACTCATCCACCGGCGCCACGGCGCTGCCGTCCAACAGCGACGACGCGTGGTGGCAGTACGAGTACCCCTTCCTGGCGTTCCGCGACCTCACCGCGCATGTGGCGAACGGCAGCATCACGTACAGCGCGCAGATGGCGACATCGGCCGCGGCAACGAACACCGTGTACGCCTTCACCTTCATCCCAGGCGCCTTGGGGCTCGACACGGACATCGAGGTGGTGGTCGAGGCGGTGGTGCAGCCGGCTGGCCAGACGGCAAGCACGACCGAGTTCCGTCGGGTCCTGCACATCGACCCGCTGCTCACCCAGCTGAGCCGCCAGGGCCCGTCGCCAGCCCAGGCGTCGACGAAGCACGAACAGGACGCGACGGACCTCTACGCCATCGGCGCCACCGTCGGCGTAGCCGTGGCCCTGGTCGTGACGGTGGTCTTCTTCATGCTAGCGGACAGCAACCGCCCGCTGCCCAAGTGGGTGCCGCGCGGGAAGCTCATCAAGGAGACGGTGCTGTCGGTGCTGCCCGCTGGCCTGCGCGGCAAGAAGAAGGTGAAGCCGGTTGTTCACAAGGACATGTACGATGCCATGAACTCCGGCAGGTACTAGAGACCGTCCATCCCCCCCCCCCCCCACACACAAAGATGCACATGGCACAGGCCATAAGGGAAGACGATAGAGTTTAAGAGAGAGAGGGGCAAGAATGAGTATTTGTGTGTGTGTGTGTGTGTGTGCGTGTGTGTAGCACAGCCGTCCCCCCTCCTCATCCATCCATTCATCGATTCATCCATCGATTCATCCATCCATCCATCCCCGGCTTCTTGCGTCACTCACCTTTCTCGATGTCCCTCTTTCTCTCTACACGGTGTAGTCCCCTTCTCTCTCTCTTCCCCCCCCCTATCCATGCAGCACACATGCTGCGCCTGAAGGCAGAGTAGGCGGGAGGGTGATCTGGATGTGGGACTCTCTGCTTCCTTCTCCTCTCTGTGAGAGCTGTCGCTGCGGTCGTGCAGGTGTGCGCATGTGCATCGTCACCATTTGTTCTGGCGATGCTACGCGTGTATGGGTGCTTGATCAGACCACCGCACCTTTCCTTGTCTATCTATGCGCGAGTCTCGCTGTCGCTGATTTTCTCCTTTTCCTTTTTTTTATTTCGTCTTGCTTGCCATGTGCCTCGCTCCTCCTCCTCTTTTTTTTTGTTTTTTCGCCCCCCCCCCCTCCTCTCCCCTTCCGTTGTCGTGTTCTCCTGTCTGTGGGATGGACCCGTGTGTCGTCACTCCACCGAATGCCCTTCTTTTTTTCTATTTGGGGGGAGGGGGGGGGAGAGGCTTTTGCGTGTGTGTGTGCTGTGGTGATGACGTGTTGTCTGTGCGCATGGGCGGGTGGCTGGGCAAGCTTGACCCTTTGGTCCTTGTGTGTGTTTTTTATTTGTTGTTGTTGTTGACCAGAGCGGTCAGGGAGCCGATATGGAGTCACTCCCCCCCAAAAAAACTAACAACGACAAACAACGACAACCGAATGTGTTTCTTCGTGCGGCGGCTACTGAGAAAAAAAAAAGCGAAGGAGAATGGAGAAAAGAAAAGAACATCACAAACTATTAACTCAGCCTAACTGCTGCCCCGCTCCCCCCCATCCTCAAGCTTCCCGTGTCGATTGATCGCCTTCTCCACCCCCGCCCACCCCCTCTCTCTCTCTCGCAAGCTATACGATTTTTGGGTGCCTCTTTGTGGCTGTGGTGGTGCCTGGGGTGGGCAGTGCCACACCTCGTTTTCTTCGCATGCTCCCTCCCCTTGTTTCGTCCCCCCGTTGTGTGTCGTGGCCCTCGGAAGACGCACAGGTGCTCTCTGGATTCGGCCTCACGCCTCCCCCCGCCTTTAGCCTCCTTTCCCATCTCCTGCGGATGCGCGCTCGTGTGCGAGTCGCTTCGACATCGACACTTCTGTATTTCTTTGTCGCACCTTTTTTTTGTTTGTTGCCCTGTTGCTCCTCTGGCGTGCAGCATGTGTTTCCCCCCCCCCCCTTTGCATAAGAGCCCCGGGTTTGATTCGCGTGACTGTTTGTTGGTGTACCGCTGCGTATGGAGATATGTGTGCGTGTGTGTGTGTGTGTGTGTGCGTGTGTGTGTGTGTGTGCGTGCCTGTGATCTTCCAGCACCAATGTTTGTGCGTGTGTGCGTCTTCCCCCCTCCCCTCGATGGGGCCTCGCCGCGTTCTTGCCCTGTTACCCCCCTCCCCCTCCCCCTCCAATCCCCTCTCCTCGTTTTCGAGAGCCTCGTGTACGTTAACCTGTATGAATGACGGTTGTCCTAGTCGCGCGCTCTCTCTATGTGAGTGTGTGTGTGTGTGTGTGTGTGCTGCAGTTATGCACACATTAGGCTGTTTTTATTTTCCCCGTGGCGCATTACCGAAATCTCCAAAATCAGCAAATTGAACAGAACATCGAAGAAGGACACGGGCTGTGCAGGCACCAGTCCGGCGCTGTCCTCTGTCCTCCTCCCCTCCACAATTCCTCCGCCCTCGACGTGCCAAGGCGTCCGCAGCTCACGAGACAACGCAATGTGTCAGAGCGCCGGCGTGTATTTGCGTGCAGAGGGAGGGGACAAACGAAAGGAGCGGGGGGAAGGAGGGAGGAAGGGAGGAACACGTTGCTGCGACAAGCTCAACGTTCCCTCGAGGCTGCCACACATCCTGTTCTCTGCCCCACTATCTTGTCGTGTGTGTGTGTGGGCGGTGGGTGGGTGGTAACTCGATGAGAGCATGCAACACGTTTTCATCTCCCTGCCTCCCTCCCCCCCCCCCCCCGGAGCCCTCGAAGCAAAAAGAACTGCGGTGCCTCTGTCGGGATGCCGTGCGCTCTTGCAACACGTGAAGGCCGTCACATGCCACCATTGGGAAACTTGCCACCGCCACATTGCGAGTCCACTTCTCCATGACCCCTCCCCTCCGCCAACCCCCCTCCCACCCGTACCGCCTTTTTTCTCTTCTCTTCCCCTCCTCTGTCCCCTCTTGCCTCGCCCCTCTACCCCCCCCCCCCCCTCACCCACCGATACACATACCCTAGCGCACACTGTCGCCACCCTCATTTACCCCAGTGCCCATCCGTGCAACATCAGGAGTCCACCCGTGCAGCTTCTTTCCAGCATTTCAAACCGTCTCTTTGTTTTCTTCTCTTTCCTTCCTTTTTTTTTTGTGATTTCTGATTTCCCTATCGCACGTCGCTCGTCATTTCTTTTTTTCTTTTTTCATCTTGCTGTCTACCACGCCTTGAGGAGCACCTCAATCGTGTCTCAGGGTGTCGTCTGTGTGGTGCGTGTTTGCTCACACGTCCAACGCTGATCTGCGTGACCTGCAACTCGGAGCTCTTACAGCTGCCGCTCTGATTCTTTTTTTTTTCTGTGTGTGCTCGTTGCTTCCATAGCTCTGCCGCTGTGCATCCTCTAGCCTGTCACTCCACATTGCTCAACCCCCTTTGATACCGTCAGAGGGAGCCGTGCAGCTCCCATTCACTTCAATTGCCTTTTTTTCTTTTCATCACTGCCTGTGCGCGAGGATTCTCTGCTCTGTCGAGCAGCCGCATTATTCTCTCATTATCAATTAGCTGACTTCGTCTCGGTCGCCACCGTTCTATCTCTGCCACGGTACCACCACCACCACCATCTTCCCAAGCCACCACAACACACACACACACACACAAAAAAAAAAAAGAAGCAGCCCCTCCCGCCTTCCACCTCTGTTTCCTCCTTCATCAACAGCGTGCTTGTGTGTGTGCGTGTGTGTGTGTGTGTGTGTACGCGGTAAAAGGGCTCTTGGCGCCTCAAGCACGTGCTCTCGACCGCGTCACCCAAGGTGGTGCCTCCATTCTCAGGCAGCACACAAGAAGAAACGCCACCCACCCCCCCCCCCCCCTTCCAAACACCCACACAAGTCTCCGTCTAAGGGAAAAAAAAAGCGTCGTTCCTCAGTCAACTTCATACCCCGACATTGACAGAACCCCCCCCCCTTGCTCTCTCCCCTCCCTCGCTGTTTGACACGTCCTTCAGCGACCTATTTCCTTTCCCTCTTCCCCCTTTTCCCTGTGTCTGCCGCGCTGCGCCACACCGACGTTCCTTCGTACTCTCCTTGTTTCCTTTGTCTCCGTGCCCCCCTCCCGGACGTTGCGCTCTCCTTGACAAGCAATCAACGTGGGTGCTCGGTCTTGTCGTCGCCTGCTCGCTTTTTGCCCCCGACTCACCCACCCACCCACTCTCCTGCTGTCCGCCGCTTCCTCCTGCGACGTCCAGCCCACACTCCCCCCCCCTTCCCTCCCCTTGTTCAAGTATAACACCCCTGCCCCAAGCCCCAACCCTCCGCCGCCGTGTCCGTTTCGTAGTTGCTGCTGCTGTTGTTGTGTGTGTGTGTGTGTTCTCTTTTCGTCCCTCCCTTTTCCCCTGTCGCTTTTCCTCTCACTCGCCATCACATCCTAGACTCCCCCTCCCTCCCCCTCCCCCTCCCTGCCCCGTGACCCCATCCCCATCCCCCTTCCCTCCCTCCTTTGCGGTCTCTTCCATCTCCGTCTGTGTCGGTCCCCGCGTGCTGGTGTTCCTGACGTGCAGGATCGCTTTGCTCTGAGCTCCTTTTCCCTCCCCATCGCCCCCCCCCCTGATCCTCTTCCTTCTTCTCGCACCCCTTTGTCGTGCCGTGCGTCGCGTGTGCTGTCGTTCTAGCCCAGCGGCCGCTCCGCAACGCTGGCGTGAAAGCGTTTTTTTTTCTGTCACTTCTTGTCTCGACTCTATTTTTTCTCTTTCTGTGTCTCTGCGTCTCTGTCTCTGTGTGTGTGTGTTGTGTGCTCACCGTGCACACCTCACAGCGGACAAAACCAACGAACGCCCCTCCCCCCCTCAAAAAAAAGACGACAGGTGCCTCTTGTCGGCAAAAGGAAAAGGAAACAAATATATAGATATACGACGGAAAGAGGCAACGTGAGAGTCCTGTCTGCCGTTTGTGCTTGTGGCGTCTTGTAGTGAAGTGTTGTGTTGTGAGCATCGTTGTTGCCTTTTCCCTTTTTCATTTTCTGTTTTTTTTTCAAGTTTGAACCGCCACTCCAAGAACGTCCATCGTCTCTTTTGATTTCTTCCTTCTTCTCCTCTGCGTTAACCCGCTTTCCTGCGGGTTTTGTTTTTCTTTCTCCTTGACGTCGCCGTCCCGCACGTCCTCATCCCTCACAACCCTTCTTCTCCCGCTTCACACACCCGCCCGCCCCCCTCCTCCCCTCTCCCGTCATCGGCTCCACTTTGATTCCGCAGCCTCGTGCAAGCGAGTTCAATCAAGTTCGCTTGTCCTCCTCCTCTCGCCCCCCTCCTAAACAAACAAAAGAAAAAAAAAACGATCAGAAAGGAAGAACGAAGAGAAAATAAAATAGGGCACGTCTTCGGTGTGTTGTGATCCCCTCACTCCCGGCCGATCTCTCTCATCGGCTTCTTCTTTCGTTTTGTACTTCTTTAACGTCCAGCACCGCGATCGCCGTGCCGTTTCTTCTCCTTTTAGTGCCCTTCGTCCCTGCATTGATCCAACCTTCCCCCCCCTCCTCTGGCTCTGCGCCTCGGGTGACGCTGCACACCATGAGCCTTTACGCGAGTTACAGCAGCACCCGCGTGAGCCACGGGCGGCCCTCCTTCAGCTGCGGAAGCGGGTGCAACGCGGCGGCTGACGGCATGGTGCGCTGCCGGCACTGCTCCAAGGCGCTCCCCGCCGAGGAGCTCGAGGAGCACGAGCAGCTGCTGTGCCCGCTGAAGCAACTGCGCTGCCCCCACTTGAAGGCGAACGGGGAACGCTGCGGCTTCATGTGCAGTGGACAGGAGGCCCTGATTAACCACTGCAAGACGTGCAAGAACTACCCCGCGAAGCGCCGCTCGCAGTCGAAGCGCAGTACCGCTCCCACCGCGGACGCCACCGTGCGGGCTGGAGCGCTGTGCGAGGACTGTCAGAAGGTCTTTCGCGACCACACCAAGCTCGCCATGCATGCGGCAACGTGCAAGTCAAAGCACGTGCCGTGCCCGCTGCACTGCGGGCAGTGGCTGCCTCGCGGCATGGTGCCGGACCACATCCTCACCACCGCCAACGCACACGTGCCCCTGCCCCGCCCGAGCGTCACCCACTACGGCGGTGACAACATTCACATGGTCGTGGCAGTGCTCATGGAGGTGGTGCAGAAGCTCACGACGGAGCTGCGGGTGGGCACCGCGGCGACTGCGCGAAACACCTGCCGCCGCACCCCGAACACACCGCCGTCAGCGAGGGGCGGGGAGTTGGTGTCCCCGAAGCCGCAGCGCGGGTTGCACCTCCGGCCCGGTAGCCTCAAGGAGGAGCTTGACGCGTGCGTAGTCGAGTGCGGCAGCGACGGCAGCGACTCCGCGTGCTCCCTCTCCTCCGTTGAGGACGGCACGGACGCGGTGGGCGACGGCGTGGACGAAAAGCATGCGGCGCCTCCGCCAACCCCGCAGCCACCGAGGCAGGTCGGCAAGTGGAAGCTGAACGGCGGCGTACCCAGGAGCAGCCGCAAGTCGCCGAGCGCCGAGCCCTCCTCCGCGAACGCGGCGACGCCAGCGATGATCAGACGATCGGAGGACATGCGAACGCCCCCTTCGCCGCCACCCAGTGTGCGGCTCAAGCCCAGCCGCACTCGTGCGTCCGTTGATGCTACGAGCAGCTCCGTCCCACGCGCGTCGAGCTCCAGCGTTGCTATCCAGGCATAACTGTAACACGAAGAAAAAAAAGCGGCAATGAGTGAGGCAGGCGCCATCGGCAGACGAGCACGACGGGGGGGGACTGCAGTGGTGTAGGCCTGCCTCTCCCTGCCCTCTCGCGTCGTTTCCCCTGATGCGTCCATCTCCTCCCCTCCTCCCGCACTTGTTTTTCCATTTGACTTTACGGCTTTGTGTTGCTCTTGCGTATGCGTGCCTTGGCGTGCGATTCTGTGGGCTCCGCTTTCACTGTGCGCATTTCCCTACACCATATTTTTTTGGCTGTTGTTTTTCTCTCCTCCGCCTGTGCCCCTCCCCCCCCCTCTTCGTCGGGTGCCTCCCTTTCTTTCGCTCTCTTCTTCTTTGCGGCTCTCGACTTCTTCCTTTGAATTCTTTGTGAAAGTGGCCGGCTGCGCACGTCGCGCTGATGCTCACTTCACAATCCCACGGTGACAATCTGTGCACTGTCGCCCGTGTACGTGTACGTGTATGTGTACGTGTAGGTGTGTGTGTGTGTGTGTGTGTGTGTGTGTGTGCGTGTGTGTGTTTGTCTCTGGCTGTATTCGTGTGATCATCCTTGCTCTCCCGTTTCCAGTTTTGTGTTCTCTCTCTCTCATTTCTTTTCCCCGTGCTTCCTTGGCTGTAGTGTATTGTGTCGTCGTCGTGGTCGTGTCTGGTGCACCGCGGTGCTCCTCTCACTTCGCTTTTCGCGTTGGCTCGCTCTGACCTTCCCCCCTCCCTCTTCTCTGCCCCCTTCTGTGTGAGCGACGCAGTGCCCGTTCTTCTTCATCAAATTGCCGGACCGGTAACCGTTCATCGCCTCCTGACTGTCACTTTTTCCCTCCCCTTTGTTAAGTTGGCACCTAGCTGTCCCCAATTCTTTTTTTTTCTTTTTGTACAGCCTTATGCCGCACCGTGCGTGCGTTGCAGCGCTGTTGTGTCCAGCCCCCTCTTTGATGCGCGTCGCCCCTCCCTCCCCCCCCTCTCGCTGGCGAAGCAAGTCTTACCACCTTGCCAACCAGCACGTCCCGCCGCCCGCCCGCCTCCCTCGAAAAAAAAACGAACACCAACATTGTCTAGCCTCCTCTGTAGCTGCAGCGCTGCCCCTATTGCGCTCGCTGGAGACTTGATCGAGCTGAGCCAGATTGACCAGCTCGCTACGTGGCGCACAAAGGTGGCATCAATCTGCAGTTTCTCAACACCTCATCGTCATGTTGCCGCCGCCTCTCATCTCCTGTCACCTTCCACCTCGCCCCTTTCCTTCGATTTTCTTCCGGACCTTCTGCGTCATGCAGCCCAGAAAGACGCGTGAAGAGCTCAACAGCCGCAGCTGCTCGGAGAGGTCTTCATCGATCTGCGGCTCGGAAACCTACACCGCTCCTTACCCTACACACGCATCAAAGAAGAAGGGAAAGTCGGGGAGGCGTCAAGGGGAGAAACAAACAAACAAAAAAAGGAAACAGCACCGACCTCTTCATCCTGCCCCCCCCATCGTCCTCTGCTCCTGGTGCACACGTCTCACTTGTAGTATCGTGAACGGCACTCCTCGGAGTTGGGCCGCCCATCACGTGCGACCGGCAGGCACCCCGTTTCTGTTTGGTGCTGTGCGCTGGGTGACGGCAGGGCGCACACGGCAGTAAGGCAACTAAACAAACAAACAAACGAAACAAAACGGTGACGGCAGTCACGCGCGCGAGGCACAAAACCCAAACTACGCCCCACTGCGGCTGTTACCTCCCTCACCTCCTGTTACCCTTACCCCCCCCCCCCCTACACTCGCACGATGCTGACAAACAGGCTCTTCGCACGCGGTGCAACGCGGTGCGCAGCGCTGCGAGTGGGTACCGCTCTGCTAACCCTCTCGGCGTGTCGTGCCGCGTGCCCGTCCCCCTCTACACACTGGCGCCTCCAGTCCTCTGAACCGCGGACGCGCACGGCGGCAGCCTTCGTCTGTGCTCGCCGGAGCGGCTCTTCTGTGGGCCGCGCAGCACGGGCAAAGGCAGCAGCAGCCGCCTCACGGGGCACCAAGCGGAAGCCACAGCAGAAGCGTCGGCAGACGGCCGCCGCGTCCCCCTCACTGGCCAATCCCCTGTACGAGACGGCCGCCGAGGACGCCGCAGACGAAGAGGAGACGGAGGAGCTCGACTTGGACGGCGCGATGACGGCGCTGCCGGAGGGGGACCCGGCGGTGCTGGGCAGTGGCGGCGGGCTTGACGAGGACGGCGAGGAGGCCGAGACAGGTGCGCAGGACGCCACGACTGGGTTCGCGAGCGGTGGTGAAGAGACCATGCTCGACGGCGTAGGCTGCGGCAGCGGTGAGGTGGGCGATGGCGGCGATGCAGACGGAACGGCTGTCACGAGGCGAGGGCGGCGGCGTCGCCATCGAAAGGGGGAGGACGCTCTTGAGGCCGCTGCCGCAGACGTCAAGGACGCAGAGGCACAGCAAGAAGGCAAGGGAGTGGCTGCTGAAGGCGAGAGGGAGTTGAGCCACTTGCTGGTCACCTCCCACCCCGACCTCGCAGCCGAGTACGTGACGGTCGGCGAGGAGGCGAATGCCGTGCCGGTGGACGAGGTACGTGCCGACTCCGCCGTGGTGGCTGCCTGGAAATGCGCTACGTGCGACCACGTCTGGCGGTCTGGTGTGTTTGTGCGGAGCTTGTTGAAGGTCGGCTGTCCGCGGTGTGCGGCTACGAAGACCAAGACGCTGAGCGCCAGCCGGCCAGAGCTGCTGCAGCTGTGGGACACGGACCGCAATGACCCTTTTGTCCAGCCAGCGGACACACCCTCGGATAGCATGACGATGGCCTTCTGGCGTTGCCCGGTGTGCCGCGATAGCTTCGCCGCCCGGGTGCGGGACCGCGTGCGTGAGCTTGAGCGCTGCCCCACCTGCGAGCTGCTTCGCACGCAGTCTGTCGACGCTCTCTCCTCGGACGAGGGTGCGGTGCTGCAGGAGTGGCACCCTCTTAAGAACGGCGACTTGCGCGTGGACCAGGTCTCCCCGACGGACAACAAGACACGGGTGTGGTGGCTGTGCAGCGGGTGCGGGCACGAGTGGCAGGCCTCTCTGTCCAGCCGTATATCGCCGGTCAGGATGAGGCGGGGCCGCTTGTGCCCCGTCTGCCACGGCAAGGGCGTGAAGGAGTTCATTTAAAGACGACGGCGGCGCGCGGCGCAGAGCGACACCGCAGCCCCGTGCAGCAGACCCTACCAAGCTCGCCCCCCCTCCCCCTCCCCCCCCTCCCCCTCCAGCACACACACGTCACGGTGTCTTGCCTGCATCGTCGACTCGCTGCGTTTTTTCTTTCGTCCTCGAGATCCTCCTGTGCGCAACGCGTCCAGTCGGACGGTACGCACCAGTGCAGGGTCTTGGTCCTCGGCGGTGCCAGCGCCACGGCAACTCGCCTGCACAAATCTGCTCGCTGCCCCCTTCTCCGCCTTTCCCCTACTGGCACACGCTCTCCTTTTTTTTTTCTTCTGTGTGTGCCTGCGACCGAGAGCGCTGTGCGGGGACGCGGGGGGGGGGTGCGGGGAAGGTTGGGGGCCGGGACGCAGCGCAAGCTTCCCCACTCCTCCGGGACAGCTGCCCACCACGCTACCGGCTCTTGGCCGCCTTGGTCTGCAGAGGGCAACACGCAAGACGCAGGTAGTAAAGACGACAGAGGGAGACACGCGCCTTCACACAGAGACGGGGCAGGCAGAGAGATGGTTGAAGTCCACCCCCCGAACACGTCAAAATCACACAACAACCATCACCCGGAGCGTGACCACCACATCGACCAGCGCGCACCTCAAAGAAAAGAAAACGGACAGCGGCCGGATGGGGACGCTGCAGCGTGAATGATGATGTGCATGGAGCCTTGCTTCGTCCGCACTTGCACGGGCCGTCGCGCAAGCTCGTCTACACCATATCGTGAGTCTGCTTCCTTCCCCTCTCCTCCACTCTCTCCGCCGTCGTCGGCACGCATGTCTCTGCCGTCTTCTCCTCCTCCTCCCCCCTCCCCCTCCGTTGCACAGGAAACACATCGTGGGAGGCGACACACCGGTCTCGCCCTACGCCCTGAACCCCCCCCGACGTGGAAAGCCAGAACCCTTCGGGAAAAAAAAAGGAAAGATCAACACCCAACAGAACCGGTGCGGAGCTCAACGTGTTCCTTGCGACCCGCTGGTGAGGGTCTGGCTAAGCCCCCCCCCCCTCCCCTCCCCAACACAACACAACACAATCTCAGCTCGGGACGCGCGCTCTGCTACACGAGCCCCCCGCCCCCGCCCCCCGCCCCCCCCCATCCCCTTCTCTCGCCTCTCCCCCACCACACACACACCGATATATATTGAAACTGTCTTTTGTTTTTGTTGTTGCTCCAGTATGGCGGCCACCACAGCATCTTCGATGCTCGCAGTGGCGGAGCCCCTCGTCTCCTCGTGCGGGGCTGTGTCAAACCCGTACAAGCAGTCCATGCTGCGGCTTCTGGAGTTTGTTGGCCTGGAGCACTACGGCACCCCACACGCCACAATGCCGCCGCGCACCGCCGACGAGACGGCTCGCATCGACCGCCACGTGGCGGCGGTCTCGGCGGCGGTGGCGCGGCATCAGGAGAGCGTGAGGCAGCGGAACATCCGCATCAACCGGCGCAAGCCACCGACGGACATGGTGCACGTCATGGAATCCGCCGCGACAGCGCGGTCGCCGGCCACTGCGCCGACGATCTTTGTGAGCTTTGAGGAGTCCGTCGAGTGGAAGGCGTTCTTGGCCGGCGTGGCCCCAGAGGAGCGCCACGCCGTCACGGTGCGCCGCCGCCTCTCCGTGGAGCTCTGGCGAGCCCACCAGCGGGATCTGTGCTTGTGGTGCTGGTTCCCCCGGCACATGTGCATGTGTGCCGAGCTAGACGCCTTGCGCACCACGCTGCCCGCGCAGGTGCTCGACCGCCACGTCGAGCTCACGATGCTGCTGCACAGCGAGGAGCTCATGCGGAGCACCAACACCGGCCACATCGCCGCCTATCTTCTTGGAGCCCCACTCCGGGTGTGGGGTGTCGGTGACGACGACCGCTATCTGCGCGAGCTGGTACCGCTTGAGCACCGCCCTGGTGCGGAGAATGCGACGTCGATCTCGGTGTACCACACCTCGCTGTACCCCTCCCGGGAGGCCGTCACGATATACGACTTCATCGAGAAGGAGCAGCTCTGCCGCGCTGCCGGGTCTGGCGACACCGGCCGCAGCACGCCACCGCAGCCGACACCGCCGCCACCACCACCTGCGGCAGGTATGGCGGCTGACACGGTGGCAGACACCAGCGCGACCGCCGCGACACCGCAGCCGAAGGTGCACCTCCTCCTGTTGGACAGCACGTGGGGCCAGGCGCTGTCGCTGAACCGCCACATCACCCGCGACGTCCCGCGTGTCGCGCTCGAGATCGCCGAGACGTACGAGTCGCTCTTCCAGGCCTTGCGCAAGCGCACCCGCGAGACGTGCGTCAGCACTCTCGAGGCGACAAGCATGGCGGTGGAGCAGTGTGTGCGCGCGATGGGGTACGCCGACGAGGCGGCCACCACGGCGCAGACGCTGACAGACACGATGAAGCGGTTCGTCGACGCGCGGTGTCTTCTCAAGTACGCCGAGGCGCAGTTCTCTACGAACGGCGAGGCGCTCGACGAGTTCCGTGACCGCCGCGACGAGGCACGGCGCAAGGACGCGGCGCGCCGACAGGACCTCCTCGCGACCCAGGTGCTCACGAATGCCAGAGCCCGCCAGCTGCTCCTGCCACCGGTGCTGAACTACTGCTACTGCTGCGACTGCGTCATTGGGTGGCACCGCGTGGGGGAGCACGTGATGGGGCGTGGACACCGCACCGCTCTGGAGACCAACCCGTCCTGCACCCCCTCCGCGGCTTCGCGCTCTGTCGTCGTGCCCGACTTCTCGCGTCCGCTGCGACGGCGGAACGAACATGGTGCCGCGTCGTCGTCGTCGTCGTCGTCGTCGCCGTTGGAGGAGGAGGAGGAGGCTGCGCCGAGTGCGCCGTCGACGCCCCGATCTCAGAGAGGCGAGTAACGTTCATCGGAGCAGCGGTGGGAAGGAGGAGAGGGGGGGGGAGGGGGGAAGGTTAATATTTCGGTGATGAAGAGTCGCCTGGTCTTTGGCATTCCCCCTCTCCCTCCCTCCCTCCTCCCTCTGCCCTCTCCTCAACGGACTACGTAATCACAAACATCAACCGAGTAACGAGTCTGACACACAAACGTTGGAGCTGTAGCACCGTCTGCACCCAGATGCCCGCTCTGTTCCACGCGGCTCATCCCCCCCCAAAAAACAACAACAACAACAACAACCAAAAAAAAAACAGCCACAGCGTACACCGCACCTGCCAGCACGCAGACAACACATGAGAGAAGAGGCAAGATGATGATGAAGAGCTTTGCCTGAAATGCCTTCTGTTCTCCTCCCCCCTTCTCCTCGTCGTCGTCGTCGTCGTCGTCGTCGTCGTCGTCGTCGTCGTCGCCGTCTTCCCAACGGAACCGCCCGCTTGACGCCGTTCTCCTCTCACCCACTCGCCTCCTTCCTCGTCTCTCTCTTTCTCTCTCCTTTTTTGGCGTTCTGCCTGACTGCATGCCCCGCTTACGCGCCTTGCACGGTCCGCGCCAGCTTCTATTCACCTCCTATCCCTTCTGGCCGAGCCATCATCCCCGCTCCGCTTCCCGTTTATCATTCCATTTCCTTTCCTCCGCACACCCCCCGCCCAGAGAGAGTTGTAGCCCCCCCCCCCTCCTTCCTCCTCCTCCTCTGCCATCCTCGCTCTTCTTTCTTTTCCTTTCCCCTCCCCCCTCCCCCCCTTTTTATCCCCCCCCTTTCAGGTACAATGGAGGAGACGTACGATGCGATTGTTTGCGGCACCGGCCTCGTGGAGTGCGTGCTGTCGGGCCTGCTCTCGGTGAATGGCTACAAGGTGCTGCACGTGGACCGCAACCCGTACTACGGCGGCGAGAGCGCCTCTCTCAACCTCGACCAGCTCTACCAGAAGTTCAACAAGGGCACCCCGCCGGCGTCGATGGGGCGCAGCCACCTCTACAGTGTCGACCTCATCCCGAAGGTGCTGATGTGCGCCGGTGAGCTTGTCAAGATTCTTCGTTCGACGGTGGTCGAGCGGTACAGCATGGAGTTCATGTTGCTCGACTGCTCATTCGTGATGAAGGACGGCAAAATTCACAAGGTGCCTGCGACGGAGGGCGAGGCGCTGTCCTCGTCACTCATGGGCTTCTTCGAGAAGCGCCGCCTGCACAGCTTCCTCCAGTACGTCTCCGGCTACAACCCCACGGACAGCCGCACGTACAAGGGGTACAACCTGCACGTCATGACCATGCAGCAGCTCTTCAAGGAGTACGGGCTCGGCAGCGACACCATCACCTTCGTCGGGCACGCCATGGCGCTGCAGAACAACGACGACTACATGCACAAGCCCGCCTATGAGACGGTTATGCGGTGCCAACTGTACGAAAACAGCTTCCGCATGTACGACCGCTCCCCCTACGTCTACCCACTCTACGGCAGCGGCGAGCTCCCGCAGGCCTTCTCGCGCCTCTCCGCCGTGTACGGTGGCACGTACATGCTGCAGACCCCGGTGGACAAGGTCAACTTTGATTCCAACGGCGTCTTCCACTCGATCGAGAGCGGCGGCAAAAAGGCGTTTGCGAAGCTCGTCCTCGGCGACCCGTCGTACTTCCCGGACCGCGTGAAGCCGTGCGGCAAGGTGGTGCGCTGCATCGCGATCATGAACCACCCCATCCCCAACTTGAAGGTGGCTGCGAACGCGTGCCAGATCATCATCCCGCAGTCGGAGCTGAAGCGGAAGAACGATGTCTACGTGCTGCAGCTCTGCGAGGAGGACAAGGTGTGCCCTGAGGGCAAGTACATCGTCATTATCGGCACCGTGGTCGAGAACCACGCCAACCCCCGCGCTGACCTCGAGGCCGGACTGAAGATCATCGGCCCCACGCTGGAGACCTTCATCTCCGTCTCTGACCTGTACGAGCCGCTCGAAGACGGCAGCACGAGCCGCTGCTTCATCAGCAAGAGCTACGATGCCGCCACGCACTTTGAGAGCGCCGCCGACGACATCCTCAACCTCTTTCAGCGCATTCATGGCAAGCCGTACAGCTTCGAGGCGATCAAGCGCTCTGGCGAGGAGGCGCACGCATGAGGTGACCATCAGGACGAGGGAAAACAAGACAACGAAAAAAAAGAGAGGAAGGGGAATGGGAGAGAGGTCGAGGGGCAAGAGCACATAGAGTGAGAGAGGGGACCCTGTCGTCATCTGTATCTGTGTGCTTGTGTGTGTGTGTGTGTGTGTGTATGCCGGGCGGGCTACTGGAACGACCGGCAGTCTCCCTCTGCGCATGCATGATTGTCTGCGCACAGGGTTCTCCCTTTTCTCCCTTTTTCTTTTTTCCCCGTCGCGGACTTCGATTCCTCTGGGTTGGCGCATGGAGGGCTGCTCTCGATTTTTTTTCTTCTTTCTTCGCAGCCTCTACGCAGCCCCCCGCATGTACCACTCACGGAATCGAAGCAACAACAACAAGAAACGAAAAGGGAAAAGGAGACATTTTCTTCATTGGCACACGCTGTGTATCTTCTCTTTCGCAATTTTCTTTTCGTTTCTCTCCATACCGTCCGTCTCGCCACCCTCCTCCGCTATCACCCTCGTCCCCCCCACGTCGCTTGCACGCCTTCTCTTTTTTCCCCCTTTTTGACGTCGCGCTGCGTGTGGGCTTGCAGGCGGAGCGCTCCGTCATGGAGGAGTGGAACGGAGGAGGGGTGCTGCGACACGTGTGGAGGTGGATGACCGAGCAGGTGAGGGGCAGGGATGGGGTGGAGTGGGGAGGAGGGGGGGAGGGGAACGAGGCGAGGGGACTACGAGAAAGAATGGAGGCCGAGTGTGTATGCGTGTGTGACTGTGACTGTTTGTGTGTGTGTGTGTGGAGGAAGGCTGGGTCCAAGGCCGAGCGTTCCGCTGCGACTGCCCCCCCCCTTGCTTTTCCCTTTACACTCAACCCTCTCTCGCGGTGTCTGTCTGTCTGTCACCCCTTCCTTCCTTTCTTCTCCCCCCTCCCCCTTCCCCCCTCCCGGCTGCCTTACCCAAAGGACGGCGTTAGAAGACGTTACATCAAGGAAATGCTGTGCGCAAACTGCGCGAACGTGCTTTACCAAAACAAACCAAAAAGAGAAAACAAACCAACGACAACCACCACCACAAGAAGAAAGGAAGAACACCTCGAAATGGCTGACACCGAAAAAAAAAAGGCAAAGAAGGAGTCATCTCTGCGCAGCGCAGAGCTCTCCAATCGATGCTATGGACAACTCGTTGAGCTCCTTGTGTGCAGCACACCCGGGGGGAGGGGGGAGGGGGGGGAGGGATGCAGCAACGGGTTGCTCGAGGCTCTTGGTGGAAGAGCCGAAGGTCGGAGGAGGGGCGGTGGCGGGGTGGCGTCACGCCGCGCACGACTTGAGCCCCAAGCACTCTTTCTCCCGGAAGCGGTACCACAGCTCCCAGGGGGCTCTTGTGTGCGCTTCCCCCCACCCCCCTTTGCAACGTCTCATTCCACCCTCTCGAGGGGCGTATAATAATAATGATAAAAAAGAACGGCGCGGTGGCGATCACTTGACAAGTTTTCTCACACTGTCCTTACCTTTCCGATCCGTTTCCCTCATCCGCTCTCTCTCTCCCCGCTCGGCTTCGGCAAACGGTCCATGTCTGCAACCACACACACACACACAAACACACAAATCAACACATTCCTCCCTCTTTCCACTCCGGTGCGTGCAACATGCGCCACAAAATCCCTCCCCCCAAAAATACATGTTGCCTTCGACGTTCTCTAACGTCTCCGTCTCGTGCGCTGTCTCTCTCTCTCCCCCTCCCTCCAATTGACTCTACAAACTTCCAGCACTTGCAACAGAACCACGTCCTTGTCGTACCCCTTTTTTTTTTTGTTTTGCCTCTGCCAGTCCGCGAAAGGAAGCACAGACTGAACAAGCAAACAAACGAAAAAAAAGGACCACAAGTGGAGGTAGTTGCATCTCGTACGCACTCTCTCCGCTACACACACGCACCCCCCGCCCGCCCCCGCACTCCAAAGGGAAAAGCCAAGACGTGAAACAAAGAACATTGAGGCTGGAAACCCCCTACAAAAAAAAAGAATATCATCTACTCCACGTGAACGCGTCCGTCGTTACACGTCACTCAGGCGCTACCTTCTTCTTCTTTCTCTGTCTGTCTGGGTGTTTTCTTGGGTTTTCTTTTCCCTTGTACCTCGCTCCTCTCTTCGTTGGTGTGTGTGTGTGCGTGTGTGTGTGTGTGTGCGTGCATGGGTGCAGCGCTTGTGTATCGTCTGTCTTGCCGTTCATCCTCTTCCGTCATAGTCGCCACAACACGAACAACAACAACAAAAAAATCTTCCCCCCCTTTTTATCCCTCTTGTTCCTCCCCCGCCCCCCTCTTCGTGTGCCACTCCGCGTTCATCCCTCCATCTCCACCACCTCCGCGGCTTTTTCCATTGACCCTTCCCTCCCACCCTCCCCCCTTCCTTCACCCCTCTCCGCCAAGCCCAACACAGACTCCCCCACCCCTCCACTGTCGGCGACACCCCGTCCCGTTCTCGTCCCGGTGTGCGACGTTTCTCTTTCTCTCTCTTTTTTCGTTCTCTCTCCTCTGCCCACCACCGCGGCGCGCCGCTTACCGCCTCATCCCGCTCCCTCCTCACCTGGGGTACTTCCTGACGCCACCGACTCAGACCCCCTTGCCCCCCCTCCCCCCCCCTGTGTGTCCCTCTTTTTTTTGTTCCCCCTTCACAGAGGTCTCTCCGACTCTTCTGCTGCGGTGCCTCTCCTTTCCCTCTTCCTTTTTTTCTTTTTGCCCATCTCCCGCGTCTCTTCGACAACCTTCATTGACTGTCAGCCAGGCACCCACAGCGAAGGAGCACTGCTCGGACCGCAGGGCTTGGACCTGCCCCCCCCTCCCGTATCTTCTCCGTTGTCGCTCCCCCCTACCCTCTTCTCTCTCTTCCCCTCCTCCCCCTCCCCTTTGTTCACCCCTTTTACGTAGTGCTCCTTCACGACTCCGCTCCGCGGCTTCGTCTTACTCGCTGCTCAGTGTACCAGCGAGTGGTAGAGTCTTTCTCTTTGTTGTTGTTCTCTGTGTGTGAGTCAACCCTCTCCTTCTCGTCCTCCGCTTGTGCGTACACGAACGCGTGTGCGAGGGAGCCTGGCAACGTGCAAGTTGTCAACACTCCGGTTTGCACAGCTCGTCCCCTTCTCTTCTTTTTTTTTTGCGGTGTGACGGCAGTCGGCTCACACTTGACGTTTCTCACTTCGTACGATCTCTCTTTCTTGTTTTGTTTTTTTCTGTGTGTGACCTGCCTCGCCTCTCTATCTCTCTCTTTCTCTCTTTGTCTGCTACACCCTCCATCGAGTGCGACTAGGCTGAGCGCATTCGAGGCTGTGCTCCCTTCCCCCCCCATCAAGGCTGACAAGCGCTTCACCCACACGACGCACGCCGCCCCCCCCCCCCCCCCCCTCCGCATCCCTCCCTCCCCCTTCACAAGTCGTTAGGAAAGGGTCGAGACAAACAGGAATAGAAGAACATTCAAGAGCTCCAGATCGTGTCGACTGTTGCTCCCGTCGACGCATTCTCAGTGTTTTTTTTTTCTTTCCTTTGTTGCCCGCTGTTGCCGCGCGCGTCTCCAGCACCTTGATTCGCGTTCCCCGAGCTCTCTCCTCATTCTTCCTTTACCTGTGTCGGGTAGTACCTCCTACATTGATACCCTCTCCTGCCTCCTCTCCTGCCTCCTCCCCTCCCTCCCTCGACTCCCCCCCCTCCCCACGCTCACCTTGTCACTTGGTGTCCAGGCTTCTTTTTTTTTTCTCACTGTATCTCCCTTGATCCTCGCGTGTGAGGCACCTGCGTGATTTTTTTTTTGCTGCCTCTTCTCTTTTCGGTCTCGCATATTTGCCTTGTGTGTGTGTGTGTGTGTTCTCCTTTTTTTTTTCTCCCCCACCGGCGAGGGTCGTGATTCCCAACGCCTTCGTGTTACCTCCCCGCCCTGTAGCTTCTCCGTGCCTCACTTTCTGTTTCTTTCTCTCTCTTTACTCCTTTTTGTTGTTGTTGCTCTTGTTGTGTATCCCCGAGTGCTCGCGCGTGATCAGGCTTACTGTGCCCCTGCTTCACCTGTGCGTCTGTGCGTGCGTGCGTGTGTGTGTCGTTCAATCTTCTTTCCCACTCGACCGTTTCATTGTCCCGTGTTGCGGAGTAACGTTCAGCACTCTCTGACACCACTTCTATCGTGGGGGAACACGCCTTGTTTGGCGTTTGACTCACTTTTTTTTCCTCCGCCCTCCTCTCTTGTTGCCGTGTACGTGTGTTGGCTCGTCTCTTCAAGACAGCAACAACAAAGAAAAAGAAGGACCGTTTGCCGCTGAGCTAGGCCTGCCTCCTTCGTTGTGTTCTGTGGTCGGTTCAGCTCCTCTTCCCCTCCCCTCTTTTTTTTTTTCGCTCGCTGACTGATCGAAGTGTATCGTGTAAGTGTAAGAGTGTGTGTGTGCTGTCTCCCCCACTTCTTTGCTGCACACGTCGACGCTTCCTTTTCCCTCCCCCCTCCCTTGCTGGCCACCTGACCTTCGCCTCTCACTGGCCCGTGTCGTGCCCTTGCTTTTCTTCTCTCTCTTTTTTTTTTGTTTGGTAGTAGGACGGCATTGCACCTTGTTGGCCGTGCTACATTCGTCGTTCCTATCTGCCCACACCAGACAATCAACCCCCCCCCCCCCGCTCATTGTTCTTCCCTCGCCTATTTCCCCGCTCTCCTCCCTCTGCACGTGCTCTGTGTGTGCCCCCGTCCCTCTCTCTTCCTCTTTTTTTCTCTCTTTCTGTTTCCCGCTTCCACGTCCCCCCCTCCCGCTGCTGCAACCTTGTTGCATCGTGCTGCGTACACACACACACACACACACACACACACACACACGCGCACGCACACAGATGCAGCGGTACCAGGAAGACGGCAGACCTCAACCAGAGCGCAACAGGGCAAGTATGGGCAAAGAGTCCACGAGCTCCCGCACAGCGCAGGAGTCGGCGGCCACGCACATCCAGAACTGGCCCTCTCCACCCGAGAACGACGCGGATGGGGCCGCCGGTGCCAGCTCACAGCGCCACAGCGCAGCCCGGGCTTCCGCCTCCCCGCTACAGCCGCCGCCGCCGAAAGCGTCCTCGCCACGCGGCCTGGGGCGGGTTGAGGGCACCGCGTACAGCTACAACCTGCGCACCGAGATTGGCCGCGGCGCGTACGGGCAGGTTTACCTCGTCGACGCGATTCCGTTAGCCGCCCTTCCCTCGCCCCCACCACCCCCAACACAGTCCATGCCTTACCTGCAGCCCTCCCTCGTCTCCGCCAACGGGACTTCTGGGGCGGCGGCTGCTGCGGCGGGCGGGGGTAAAGGGCTGGCGGCGACGGCGCGCGCGCTGGGCAGCCGGCCGGGCCGCATGGTGCTGAAGCAGATGAAGAACGCCAGCGTCGAGGACGGCCTGCAGGCCGCAACGCTACGGGAGATTATGGTGCTGGAGGAGGTCAGCGTCGGCACCGCGCAGCGCGAACGGGTGGAGCGGGACACTTTCCGAAGCGGGCGTACCGCCTTCTGCCCGCCACAGGCCGCGACGATTTCTGCCGCCTCCGGGTCGCTGGCGCAGGAGGGCTTGCCGTCGTCGTTGCTCGACGGGGGCCGTCACGCGGTGGCCGAGGACGACTTGAACGACGCCGCCTCCTCCTCCTCCGCCCCGCTCTGCAGCGGGGCGGCGGAGAATGTGCCGGCGCAGCTGCGCCGCCGCGTGGCGCGTGGGCGGCAGCACCTTATCGGTCTGCGCGAAACCATCATGCGTCCACGGGAGCAGGTGTCATACGTTGCGATGGGGTACTGCGAGGGCGGCGACCTATGGCACTTCCTCCGCGACCTGAAGCTCAGCCTGCGCACCCCGTCGGCCAGTAAGTTTGGGGATGCGATGCCGGTGCGCGTCTTCCGGCGGTGGGCGGTGGAGTTGATCTTGGCGTTGGCTTTCCTGCACTCGCACAACATCGCTCATCGCGACCTGAAGCCGCAGAACCTGATGCTAGCGAAACGCACCGACAACACCGCGCGCTCCTCCTCGTCTGCCGTCGACACCACAGACGGCAGCGAGTCCCGCGATATCGAGGGGGCGCCGGCTGGGGAGCGGCTGACGCTAAAGGTGGGCGACTTCGGCCTCTCGCGGATGGAGGGGGTGCCGTACAAGAAGTACGTGCACGAGGCCGTCACGCTGTGGTACCGCAGCCCCGATGTGCTGCTTGGCAACACCAACTACACCTACTCCGCAGACGCGTGGTCGCTCGGATGCATCTTGATTGAGATGGCGTCTGGTAGCGTGCTGTTCAAAGGCAAGGACGAGGAGGACGAGCTGCGCCACATCTTCACCCGTGGCTGCCGCCCGTCCCCATCGACGTTCCCGCGCATGGATGATTACCCCTACGCGCAGCGTTACGCAAGCGTGCTAAAGCGCTACCAAGAAGTGGACCCCCCACACCTGTCAGCGGAGGAGCTGCTGCAAACCCAAGTCGAGCGCATCACGCGCCACCTGCGCGTGTTCCTGCGCGAACGCCACTCCGTCGAGCTGCTCGGCGACGCCGGCCTCGACCTCATTGCGCGACTTCTCCTTCTCGATCCGGAGCGCCGGCTTACGATTGTGGACGCCATGAGCCACCGCTTTTTCACCACCGCGTACGCTGAGTTCTACGGCTCTGACTGAGCGTGGCCTTTCTACTATCGGCCCTGATGTGGGCGAGGGCAAGGGCTGCTCGCGCAGTGGCCCACCCACCCCCCCCTCTCCCTACGCCTCGTCTTTGCAGTCCCCCTCTTTTTTTTTTGTTTCTGGAAGGGGGGTTCGCACGTGGGGTGACGGTGGAGCCCGGCGCTACGGACGTTTTTGTTGTTATTGCTGCTGTGCATCACTTTCTTTGGCGTCTCCGTGGCCCGTTGCCTTGCGCAGGGCGTCTCGCTCTCCCCCCCTGCCTCCTTCTTCTTGTTCCTTCCTTCCTTCTCCTGTCACCGCCTTGGGGGGGGGGTGAGTCTTGGGCCCATCTCTTTCTCAGCATCTCTGCTGCACCCCATACACCCCACCCCCTTCTTTGTTCCTCTTGACGGCGGCGCCTTCCTCCCCCCTCCTTTTCCCCATGGCGTCTTCGCTGGTTTCCCGATGTTTGCACACAAGAATCCCCGGTGTTATTGGCCTTCTCTCCTCTCCAGCTCCGCATCAGCGTCTAGAAAAAAAAAACTCCTCATCTCCCTGTCTTCCTTGGCTCTCCCGCGCGCGTGCGCGGAGGAGGGTTTCTGTGATGCTCTAGAAGGTGCTCACCGCGCCTTCGTGTAACTTTCACGTTCGCTCCGATCTTGCAGTAGGTTCTCCCTCTTGTTGTGTCTTCATGTCTGTGTTGATCCATGAGTAAGCAGTTATTGTTCTTTTTTGTTGTTCTGTTTTTCACCCCCGCTTTTTGTATGCAAGCTGGCGTCCAGAGCGTGTGGTCACGGATTTCGTTTTGTTGGCGTTATTTTACGTGAGGCGCACTCGTTTACGCATCTATATTAATATATGAATATGCTTGTATGTGTGCATGTGTCTGTGTGCGTGTGTGGGTGCAACCCGGCCTCAACCATCGATCCTGTCCTTGGCGTGCAGCCTCCTCCTTCCCTCCCCCTCTCCTTGCTGTTTTGCCTCACTGAGCCCCTTTCTTAAGGCTGTCCTTCACAGATCCCCAGTGCTCGCCTCTTCAGCTTTTTTTTTTCTTTTGTCATCCCCTTCAGCTCACTGCCCCTCTTCTCCTCCAGCTCTCCGCGCCGCGTTCTTGGCCAACGCTCCGCACTTGCACGCACGAGCCGTACCTCCCTTCAGCGCTCGTCCTCTTCCCCCCTTTTTTCCCCCCTCTCTGGCTCTGCTTGCTCCCCTCCCTTTTCCCTTTTGTATTAGTGACCATCTTTTTTCCCGACACCGACAGGGTGTTTCTGACGGCTCTCCCCTGTGTCTCCCCCTTTGCTTCCTGTTCCCATGTGCGCTATCTTTCTCTCTTCTATTACACACACCGCGGTGGCTGCCACCCCCGCTCCCTCCTTTTTCCCCCTCTTTTCTATTGGGTCATCCTTCCTCCCCTTCTCCCCTTCTCCCCCTCTCTCTCAACGCCACCGCAATTAATCACTCCTCTTCACTTTCCGTGCTGCCACGTAGATGTGACGGCACGTGCGTTGACGGACCTTGTCGCCCTCCCCCCCAAAAAAACGCGTTCTGGTATTTAGACTTCGTCCCTCTCGTCAATGGGTGCATAATGGATTGATCGTGCTTCTTTGTTTTTTCCTCTTGGTCGCCTCTTCTTCCCTTCCC
This sequence comes from Tiliacea citrago, assembly GCA_963921375.1. NCBI lineage: Eukaryota > Metazoa > Arthropoda > Insecta > Lepidoptera > Noctuidae > Tiliacea > Tiliacea citrago. Next base: position 2,556,338 of record OY992811.1, read on the forward strand.
TCTTCCCCACCTTCCCCTCAGTCGTGTGCCACATTCCCTAACTCTCTTTTGCCTTTTTTTTCCTTTTCTTCCTCTCCTGGTCCTTCAATCTCTCCTCGCGGTCGCCTCTGTCCAGGTGTGTTTCTTCATTCTTCTGTGTGTGCACGCTGGTGCACAACATGTTTCTGTCTGTGTGTGTGTGTGTGTGTCCAGTACGTGGTTCTTGGTCACTGCCCTCCTCCTCCTCCCCCTTCTATCCCTGCATCCCTGCATCTCTCTCTCACCCCTCCTAAAGTGCCGCACCCGTCTACTCACCACCTCCTCCTCCGCTTGACCCCCTACGACTCCTGACAAAAAAGGCAAAGAGAAGAGAAAAAAAAAATTCTCCGTGCAATTTGCACTGTGACACTCTTCCCTTCTCCCCTCCGAGCTGTGTGCCCTTGCCTGGGGAATGGCTTCCCCTTCCTCTACGTGTCCCCTGCACTTCTGTTCGCCCCTTCCCCCTCCCCCCTCCCCTCGCGACTCGCCATGCGATTTGTGCGCGTGCTCTTCCTCCGCGTCAGACGTGCATGTCATCCCTCACGAGCCTCACGACTCGCTTTTTTTTTTCTCTTTTCCCTCCCTTTCCTTCTCGTCTTCCTCGTTCGCACTGGTACGTGTGGCCTGTGTGACCATCGTTGGCGTTGTGGTGATGTGATGGCGCTTACGTGTCTCGCAAGGGGAGGGGGGGGTTGCGCTCGACATGTGGCTCTTTCTTCTTCTTCCGTCTTCCTCGGCCTCCTTCTTCCGCCTCATATGCGTTTTTTTCTCTTACCTTTTTTTCTTCTTTGCTTTCTCCGCCCTTTCCTTTTGGTTGTTTGTTTCTGTGCTTCTGCTCCCCTCCTCCCCTTCTCCCCTCCACCCTCCCCTTCCTAACAAAACGTGGATCTGCTGTTTATGTTTTTTTTTTCTTTTCTTTTTTCTGTGGTTGTTGTGCGGTTTGGTGAATGCCCGAACACTCTAGTTGCCGCTTTTCTTTTTTCTTCTTCCTTTTCCCGTTCTTCTGAGCTCTTTGCCTGTGTGTGTGTTGTCTAGTGAGGCCCTCTGCCCCCTTCCCCTTCCCTTTTTACCAGTTGTTTTGGCGTCTGACGTACGCGAGCTGCCGTCCGTGTCGTGCAGCTAGGCCGCGCTGTGCTGAAGTACAGACTGATTTATTATTATTATTATTGTGTGTGTATGTGTCTGTGCTTGTGTGTATGTGTGTGCATTTTTGCTCGTTTCCGTCTCCGGTTGTGCACACCTGTCGCTCTTTTTTTTCTTTTTTGAGGGGGAAGCAGCAGACCTATGTCTCTGTGGCGTAGCGTGGGCCCATCTGTGCCGTCATTCCTCCGTCGATTCGTTTTTCTCCCTCTGTCTCCGCGACGCAGTGATGCAGCGCTGCGTTCACACAGAGAGAGAGAGACAGACAGATTTACCGGTAAAGAAAAGAGGTACCACTCGGCTTCACGACAGCAGCGCACGAGGCGAAAAAAAAACGTGTAACAAAGGGAGCCACCACCATCAGCGCGACTAGTCCTCTCTTACGTGTGTTAGCATTATCTGTGTTCACTTGTGTGTGTATGTGTGCGCGTGTGTCTACTTTTTGTCTCAACAGCGAATGTCTCTGTCTTGGTTCCATCTTCGTCTTTTGTTCGACCCCCCCCCCTCCCCCGCATCCTCCTCGCTCGGCCTTGACTGACTCGTGCGTTTTTGTTTTTCGTCTTTGAAGGAGAGGGGGAGAGTGCGTATGTATGTGTGTGTGTGTGTCTGTGTGTGTAAGTGTTGCTGCTTTTGTTATTGCTGTAGCCACGTTGTGTATCACTCTCCGTGTTTTACTCCCTTTGTTCCCCCCCCCCCGCTTCCGGCTTCGTTTTTGTCTCGCCTCCTCCACCCACGTTTTCTTCACGATGTTGCTGATCTGTGTATCTCTCTCTCTCTATGTGCCGTTCAAGTGCGTACGAGTGTTGGTGTTGGACAGGTAGGAAGACTCTTCCACGTCTGTGCTCCTTTCTTACTTCACTCGCTGTTTCTTCGATCACAGGTGCCACTGGTCGTGGCTGATGTGGTGCCCGTATGCGGCTCGTCGCCGCTCGCTCTCTTTATCTCTGTGTCTCATACACGCGTGAGGGTTTCTCTCGCAGCCGCCAACGTCGACAGCCCTTCTCGCCCCCCCCCCTCTCCCCCATCGATGCATGCTGGTACCCGTCGCGTGCCAAGGCAAGGTGGGGGGGGACCAAAGAAAGCGAGGAAGGGGGCTGCAGAGTGTTGTGCATCTTGTGTGGCTCACTGTTGTTGTCTGGTGCTCTCTTTTGTGGCCTCCCACTCTTGTCAGAACAACGATGAGATCGCCGCTGTGGCACTTTTTCTTCTGGCTTCCTTCTCCCCCCCCGTATCTTGCACTCCCCAGAGCGGTCGTCGCTACGGTTGTGCACTCCCCCCCCCCTTCCCCCCCTCTTAGCGGTGAATCTTTATCCTCGGGCTTCGCGGTCGCGTGGCTCTGTTTGTGTGTGTATATGTATGCGTATGTGTGCATGTTTGTGTTTCTTCTACGTGCGACCTCCGTCTCGCTCACCCTACCCCCTCCCCCCGCCGCTGACGGTGACATCGTTGCTTTGGCTCGTTTTTTTTCGCTTTCCTCTGTTGACAACCCGCTGACTCCCCCCCTTTTGTCCCCCTACTCCCCTACACGCGCACGATCGTTCTCCCCGTTGTCTCTTTAAAAATCACTTGTTTCTTCCTTACCATCGTCAGCACAGTTCACCGACTACACTTCAAAAAAAATGAAAAAAAAAGTACCGACTGAAGCGCCACCACAGGAGAAGGCTTGGGGGACATGGACACACCACGACGGCGTGGAGTGAGGGCCCGGTGCGGCGGGTGGGGTGCGAACCGCAATGGATCAATCCGTGTTGGGTACCCCTTTTCCTCCAGCAATGGGTCTGTCGCTACGCACAGGAAGCCTCAGCGAGGCGAGGGTTGGAGCTCCCGCTTTCTATCGCGCGTCTCCTCCCGCTCTGACCGCAGCGCCAAGCACTCTCTCTCTCTCTTACTGCCACCACGCACGGCCAAGTTCGATCATGCTCTCCGTTGCTGACTCCCCCTCCCTCCCTCCCTCCCTCCCTCCCTCTCCTTCTCTCTCGCCAAACACCGCCTCTTCTCTTGACGGCTTGACATTGCGGTCGCCTCGACGTGTGCATCTTTATCCCTGACACACACACACACACACACACACACACACACACACACACACTTGCATCCATACATCCACCCATTCATGCTTACGCGCGCGGGTAACCTGTCCACTTCCACGTGCCCCCCAACTGAAGAATTTCATCTTTGAGCTCTTCTCGTTTTTTTTCTCTCTCCTCTCCTTCCTTTTTGTGTTGGCCATCTCCTTGCCTACCCATACATACCCACCCCCCTTCTCGTTGATCGAGGCGACACCTCACCCTCCCCTCCCTCCCCCCACCTCACCTCTCCCTTCCTCATCAACCCAGGCTGCAACCACTTCCACACGCGACCCGTTCGTGCCGTCCCTCGCCTGTCCGTGCATCTCATTTTTGTATCTTCTTTTGCTTCGTTTTTTTTTTTGCTCTGCCTGCTCACGTCGTCTTCCCGTCGAGCCGCCAACACCCTCTCCACGCCAACACACACACACACACACACACACACACACAAGCATACGCAGACACACACACTCCGCAGCCGTCGTCACCATGGCTTTCTGCTACCGCTTTTGCATCGTCGTGATTGCCGTGGTGCTGCTCTTCCTCACCTTCTTCGCGTTTGTGGACCAGTCGTCCAACTGGGTCTACGACCCGAAGCGTCTTCAGCAGATCGCGAAGGAGGCCATTGCCAACGCCAACGCCGACTACGGCGACAAAACCACCTCGAAGGATATCACGGATGAGACGATCCGCCTCGTGCTGCTCGAGTACCCGGATACGACGCGCCACACGGGGCGCTGGCTTTGGAACAACGCGGGTGGCGCGATGGGGTCCATGACGGTGCTGCACTGCTCCTTTTCGGAGTACCTCATCGTCTTCGGCACGGCGGTCGGCACGGAGGGGCACACGGGTCGCTTCCTGTGGGCCGAGGACTTCTTCAACATCCTCGTCGGCGAGCAGTGGGCCGCGCTGCCTGGGGTGGTCGACCGGGAGGTGTACCGCCCGGGTGACCAGCACTACCTGCCGCGTGGCACGGCGAAGCAGTATCGCATGCCGGACGAGTGCTGGGCCCTCGAGTACGCTCGCGGCAACATCGTCTCGATGCTCTTCTTTGGCTTCGCGGACATGCTCAGCTCGACCCTCGATGTCGTCACTATGTACCAGACCGTCCGTGAGAGCGCCGGGAACATGATCCCGAACATTCTGAGGGGCAAGATCTGAGTCACCGCGAGGTAACATGACGCTCTCGCTCAGAGTGCTCCCACATACCTGAAGAAAGGAAAAAAAAAGAAATACACAAAGAATTCCAGCAGCAGCAGCAGCAGCAGCAGCAGTGGCAGGCAAAGGCAAACGACAACAACAAAAAAGAATGAAGACAGCAAAGGACGAATGCTATGGAGAGACGGATCACGTACCAGTGCTCATGCGTCCGCGGCCACGTTACCCCATTCACACACCGCGGCAAAGCAGATGGTGAGGGGGGGCGCGAGGGGAGAAGAAGCAGCAAGGACGTGAGGACAGACAGAGAGCGAGGGAGAAAGAGGGAGAGAAAGGCGGTGCATGCGCTGGTAGGTGCGTGTGCCGTCCATGCCCCACCGCACTCCCCCTCCTCTTTCCTGCTCCTTCTTCCGCCATACGCCCAAGGTCTCCTTCTTCTTTGTCCTTGCCTGGGCAGCGTGCGAGTACCTCCTCTTGATGTGCGCCGTCCATCGCTTCGGGTTTTCTTTCTTCTTGCCCCCCCCCCCCCCCCCACCCCCGCCACCTGTCTGTGGAAAGCACCGGCACGGCACCAAGAACTCCCTCACGCTTTTTTTTTTCTTCTCACGCTGAGGAGAGAGGAGATCTTTAGGGGAGAGGACGGAAGAGGTGAGCCCCAAGAGCCGAGCAAAGATCGGGTGATGGATTCGCTGATGTTGTGCCTCCTCCCCCCTCCTCCCTCCTCCCTTCCCCCGGGATACAGCCAAGTAAGTGGGGCACTGCACTCGCCGATTGGACAGCACGGACTGCAGGAAAAGAAAAAGAAAGTGGAAAAAGGAAGAAGAAAAAAGAAAAAAAAGAGAATCCAATTGGTGGGAAAAAAACGATCTCGCTGTATCCCTGACATGAACAAGAGCCTCCAGTGCATCGCATGGATTGCCAAGCCCTCCCCATCCCTTGGAGTGGATTGCGTCGCCCCAAGGTATCGGAGGCTCGTCACGGTGCCAGACGCAATAGGCGTCTCCCGCGAAGGACTCCCCTTCAGAATCGAGTCCCTTCCTTCACAACAGATCGTATCCTTCGTGTATTTCCCCCCCTGCTATCTCTGCCCCGGTGTTGACGTCCCAAACCTCCACCCCTCCCCCCCCCCCCCCCGCCTGCCACCTCTTCCCTGCCCATGCCATCGCACTCCTACATCTCCTCCCCCTTCTCTCTCTGTTGCATGCTCGTCTCCACCCAACCCACGGGGAAGCAGTAGCTCTGTGCCTTGTATACTTCTTTCACGTGCACCCCCGCTTTAGCATCTCTCTGCCATACCCAACCGTACTTCTCTGTCTCCCTCACAGCCCCCCCCCCCCTCCCTCGCCGCCGCCAAATACACAAACACAGACACACAGAGAGACTGCGTCCTCCCACTCCAGCATCGTACACACACCTCCCTCATTTCCCCCCCCCCGTTTTCCTTGTCTCTCGCAGAGACGCCGTGAGGGACGTCAATAGCATCCGTGCGCTCTTCTGCTCGCATCTCCGCACCTCAGCACACACACAGGTGTCACGCGCTGAGCAGCTGACCTCTCTCTCTCTGTTGTTTGTTTCTTTCTTTTCCTCCTACCCGCCTTTCAGCACTCTCTCATTGTAACCTCCACGCTTGCGCCGCGCTACGTGTTCGCCTCTTTGTTTGGCTTTGGTCTTCTCCCTTGCAATCATCATTGCGCTTGTGTGTGTGTGTGTGTGTGTGTGTGTGTGTATGTTGATCAACTCCACCACCTCTTCTGCATTTCGGTCACTTTCCCTTACGGTTCTCAGCCCCCCCGCCACCCCCACACAGAGAGAGAGAGACAGACAGATTTACCGGTAAAGAAAAGAGGTACCACTCGGCTTCACGACAGCAGCGCACGAGGCGAAAAAAAAAACGTGTAACAAAGGGAGCCACCACCATCAGCGCGACTAGTCCTCTCTTACGTGTGTTAGCATTATCTGTGTTCACTTGTGTGTGTATGTGTGCGCGTGTGTCTACTTTTTGTCTCAACAGCGAATGTCTCTGTCTTGGTTCCATCTTCGTCTTTTGTTCGACCCCCCCCCCCCTCCCCCGCATCCTCCTCGCTCGGCCTTGACTGACTCGTGCGTTTTTGTTTTTCGTCTTTGAAGGAGAGGGGGAGAGTGCGTATGTATGTGTGTGTGTGTGTCTGTGTGTGTAAGTGTTGCTGCTTTTGTTATTGCTGTAGCCACGTTGTGTATCACTCTCCGTGTTTTACTCCCTTTGTTCCCCCCCCCCCCGCTTCCGGCTTCGTTTTTGTCTCGCCTCCTCCACCCACGTTTTCTTCACGATGTTGCTGATCTGTGTATCTCTCTCTCTCTATGTGCCGTTCAAGTGCGTACGAGTGTTGGTGTTGGACAGGTAGGAAGACTCTTCCACGTCTGTGCTCCTTTCTTACTTCACTCGCTGTTTCTTCGATCACAGGTGCCACTGGTCGTGGCTGATGTGGTGCCCGTATGCGGCTCGTCGCCGCTCGCTCTCTTTATCTCTGTGTCTCATACACGCGTGAGGGTTTCTCTCGCAGCCGCCAACGTCGACAGCCCTTCTCGCCCCCCCCCCTCTCCCCCATCGATGCATGCTGGTACCCGTCGCGTGCCAAGGCAAGGTGGGGGGGGGACCAAAGAAAGCGAGGAAGGGGGCTGCAGAGTGTTGTGCATCTTGTGTGGCTCACTGTTGTTGTCTGGTGCTCTCTTTTGTGGCCTCCCACTCTTGTCAGAACAACGATGAGATCGCCGCTGTGGCACTTTTTCTTCTGGCTTCCTTCTCCCCCCCGTATCTTGCACTCCCCAGAGCGGTCGTCGCTACGGTTGTGCACTCCCCCCCCCCTTCCCCCCCTCTTAGCGGTGAATCTTTATCCTCGGGCTTCGCGGTCGCGTGGCTCTGTTTGTGTGTGTATATGTATGCGTATGTGTGCATGTTTGTGTTTCTTCTACGTGCGACCTCCGTCTCGCTCACCCTACCCCCTCCCCCCGCCGCTGACGGTGACATCGTTGCTTTGGCTCGTTTTTTTTCGCTTTCCTCTGTTGACAACCCGCTGACTCCCCCCCTTTTGTCCCCCTACTCCCCTACACGCGCACGATCGTTCTCCCCGTTGTCTCTTTAAAAATCACTTGTTTCTTCCTTACCATCGTCAGCACAGTTCACCGACTACACTTCAAAAAAAATGAAAAAAAAAGTACCGACTGAAGCGCCACCACAGGAGAAGGCTTGGGGGACATGGACACACCACGACGGCGTGGAGTGAGGGCCCGGTGCGGCGGGTGGGGTGCGAACCGCAATGGATCAATCCGTGTTGGGTACCCCTTTTCCTCCAGCAATGGGTCTGTCGCTACGCACAGGAAGCCTCAGCGAGGCGAGGGTTGGAGCTCCCGCTTTCTATCGCGCGTCTCCTCCCGCTCTGACCGCAGCGCCAAGCACTCTCTCTCTCTCTTACTGCCACCACGCACGGCCAAGTTCGATCATGCTCTCCGTTGCTGACTCCCCCTCCCTCCCTCCCTCCCTCCCTCCCTCTCCTTCTCTCTCGCCAAACACCGCCTCTTCTCTTGACGGCTTGACATTGCGGTCGCCTCGACGTGTGCATCTTTATCCCTGACACACACACACACACACACACACACACACACACACACACACACTTGCATCCATACATCCACCCATTCATGCTTACGCGCGCGGGTAACCTGTCCACTTCCACGTGCCCCCCAACTGAAGAATTTCATCTTTGAGCTCTTCTCGTTTTTTTTCTCTCTCCTCTCCTTCCTTTTTGTGTTGGCCATCTCCTTGCCTACCCATACATACCCACCCCCCTTCTCGTTGATCGAGGCGACACCTCACCCTCCCCTCCCTCCCCCCACCTCACCTCTCCCTTCCTCATCAACCCAGGCTGCAACCACTTCCACACGCGACCCGTTCGTGCCGTCCCTCGCCTGTCCGTGCATCTCATTTTTGTATCTTCTTTTGCTTCGTTTTTTTTTTTTGCTCTGCCTGCTCACGTCGTCTTCCCGTCGAGCCGCCAACACCCTCTCCACGCCAACACACACACACACACACACACACACACACAAGCATACGCAGACACACACACTCCGCAGCCGTCGTCACCATGGCTTTCTGCTACCGCTTTTGCATCGTCGCGATTGCCGTGGTGCTGCTCCTCCTCACCTTCTTCGCGTTTGTGGACCAGTCGTCCAACTGGGTCTACGACCCGAAGCGTCTTCAGCAGATCGCGAAGGAGGCCATTGCCAACGCCAACGCCGACTACGGCGACAAAACCACCTCGAAGGATATCACGGATGAGACGATCCGCCTCGTGCTGCTCGAGTACCCGGATACGACGCGCCACACGGGGCGCTGGCTTTGGAACAACGCGGGTGGCGCGATGGGGTCCATGACGGTGCTGCACTGCTCCTTTTCGGAGTACCTCACCATCTTCGGCACGGCGGTCGGCACGGAGGGGCACACGGGTCGCTTCCTGTGGGCCGAGGAGTTCTTCAGCATCCTCGTCGGCGAGCAGTGGGCCGCGCTGCCTGGGGTGGTCGACCGGGAGGTGTACCGCCCGGGTGACCAGCACTACCTGCCGCGTGGCACGGCGAAGCAGTATCGCATGCCGGACGAGTGCTGGGGCCTCGAGTACGCTCGCGGCAACATCGTCTCGATGCTCTTCTTTGGCTTCGCGGACATGCTCAGCTCGACCCTCGATGTCGTCACTATGTACCAGACCGTCCGTGAGAGCGCCGGGAACATGATCCCGAACATTCTGAGGGGCAAGATCTGAGTCACCGCGAGGTAACATGACGCTCTCGCTCAGAGTGCTCCCACATACCTGAAGAAAGGAAAAAAAAAGAAATACACAAAGAATTCCAGCAGCAGCAGCAGCAGCAGCAGCAGCAGTGGCAGGCAAAGGCAAACGACAACAACAAAAAAGAATGAAGACAGCAAAGGACGAATGCTATGGAGAGACGGATCACGTACCAGTGCTCATGCGTCCGCGGCCACGTTACCCCATTCACACACCGCGGCAAAGCAGATGGTGAGGGGGGGCGCGAGGGGAGAAGAAGCAGCAAGGACGTGAGGACAGACAGAGAGCGAGGGAGAAAGAGGGAGAGAAAGGCGGTGCATGCGCTGGTAGGTGCGTGTGCCGTCCATGCCCCACCGCACTCCCCCTCCTCTTTCCTGCTCCTTCTTCCGCCATACGCCCAAGGTCTCCTTCTTCTTTGTCCTTGCCTGGGCAGCGTGCGAGTACCTCCTCTTGATGTGCGCCGTCCATCGCTTCGGGTTTTCTTTCTTCTTGCCCCCCCCCCCCCCCCACCCCCGCCACCTGTCTGTGGAAAGCACCGGCACGGCACCAAGAACTCCCTCACGCTTTTTTTTTTCTTCTCACGCTGAGGAGAGAGGAGATCTTTAGGGGAGAGGACGGAAGAGGTGAGCCCCAAGAGCCGAGCAAAGATCGGGTGATGGATTCGCTGATGTTGTGCCTCCTCCCCCCTCCTCCCTCCTCCCTTCCCCCGGGATACAGCCAAGTAAGTGGGGCACTGCACTCGCCGATTGGACAGCACGGACTGCAGGAAAAGAAAAAGAAAGTGGAAAAAGGAAGAAGAAAAAAGAAAAAAAAGAGAATCCAATTGGTGGGAAAAAAACGATCTCGCTGTATCCCTGACATGAACAAGAGCCTCCAGTGCATCGCATGGATTGCCAAGCCCTCCCCATCCCTTGGAGTGGATTGCGTCGCCCCAAGGTATCGGAGGCTCGTCACGGTGCCAGACGCAATAGGCGTCTCCCGCGAAGGACTCCCCTTCAGAATCGAGTCCCTTCCTTCACAACAGATCGTATCCTTCGTGTATTTCCCCCCCTGCTATCTCTGCCCCGGTGTTGACGTCCCAAACCTCCACCCCTCCCCCCCCCCCCCCCCCGCCTGCCACCTCTTCCCTGCCCATGCCATCGCACTCCTACATCTCCTCCCCCTTCTCTCTCTGTTGCATGCTCGTCTCCACCCAACCCACGGGGAAGCAGTAGCTCTGTGCCTTGTATACTTCTTTCACGTGCACCCCCGCTTTAGCATCTCTCTGCCATACCCAACCGTACTTCTCTGTCTCCCTCACAGCCCCCCCCCCCTCCCTCGCCGCCGCCAAATACACAAACACAGACACACAGAGAGACTGCGTCCTCCCACTCCAGCATCGTACACACACCTCCCTCATTTCCCCCCCCCGTTTTCCTTGTCTCTCGCAGAGACGCCGTGAGGGACGTCAATAGCATCCGTGCGCTCTTCTGCTCGCATCTCCGCACCTCAGCACACACACAGGTGTCACGCGCTGAGCAGCTGACCTCTCTCTCTCTCTGTTGTTTGTTTCTTTCTTTTCCTCCTACCCGCCTTTCAGCACTCTCTCATTGTAACCTCCACGCTTGCGCCGCGCTACGTGTTCGCCTCTTTGTTTGGCTTTGGTCTTCTCCCTTGCAATCATCATTGCGCTTGTGTGTGTGTGTGTGTGTGTGTGTGTGTGTGTATGTTGATCAACTCCACCACCTCTTCTGCATTTCGGTCACTTTCCCTTACGGTTCTCAGCCCCCCCCGCCACCCCCACACACACAGAGAGACATACGCACATACACTCTGAGATCTGCTGCTTTGCAACTGCACAGATGTCCGTGAGCGCCAGCCGCATCGCCAAGGACGGACTCGGCCGGCGCGGGCCCCGTCGGGGCTCCCGCCTCGCTGGGCTGCTGCTGGCCTGTGTACTGGTGTGTCTGCTCCTGGCGTGTGGCGAGGTGCACGCCCTCAAGATCGGGGAGTTCAAGGTGCTCCCCTCCAGCGCGACGCCGCAGCAGCGCCGCGAGATGGTGGAGGTCGTGAAGGGCCTGCAGCGGGCGATTTCCGACCAAGCGCTGGAGAAGGCGGTGGCGGCCGCGCTGCAGGACACGGCGGAGGGCTTCGACGGCTGCAAGCTCGCCATCTTCCGGTGCAACGAAACGAACGGGGAGATCGAGGAGGTGTGGATTGAGCAGCTCGCCGGTGGCACGGTGCGCTGGAGCGAGTTCCCGAAGACGGTGAAGCGCATCTACGTGATCGACTCCGTCATCGACCAGGCCCTTGTGGTGAGCGACCTGCCGGTTGGGGTGGAGGAGTTTACGGCGACGAACGTGTCGTGGAAGCTCGACGTTGCTGCGGCAGGGGCCGCCCCCGAGGGGTCTCCAGCGGCGGGTCGCGAGGAGAGCACTCTGCGCGTCCTGCGCTGCAACGGCTGCCATGTTGGGAACGTGGCGGCTTCCTCGCCGCAGCAGCCGGCGGTCAGTATGCGCGACCTGCCGCGCAGCGTGCAGACGCTGCAAATTGCCAACGCGAAAATGCCGCACACGACAGTGAAGGCGATCCTTGAGTCGACGCCGGCGTCGGTGACGTCTCTGAACATCAGCTTCAGCGGCGCGGCCTTCACGCTGGACATGCTCGCGGCGGCCCCCGCGACTCTGCAGTCGCTCGACGTGTCCGGCCTTCAACCTGCGGCGTCTGACACGCCCATGCCGGCTGCTGAGCTCGCGAGTCTGTGCAAAGACGGCGGCTTCAACCCGACGGAGCTGTACATGAGCAAGTGCCGGCTCTCCGGCGCTCTGCCAGCGTTGCCCACGTGCGCGAAGCTGAAGGTGCTGGATCTGTCCCACAACGCCCTCGAGGGAATCCCCTTTGCGCAGCTCTCGACGGAGCTGCAGACGCTGTACGTCAACAACAACTCCATCCGCGGCACGATGTCGCTCACCGAGCTGCCGCCCGGCCTCGTCTCCCTCGACGTGTCGCGCAACATGATGAGTGGCCCGATCGACATCACGGCTATGCCGAAGCAAATGGCGTACTTTGACATCAGCTACAACCAGTTCAATGGCACCGTAAGTCTGACGAAGCTGCCGGAGTCGAGCCGCTTCATCTACATTCAGCACAACAACTTCACTGGGGAGGCGAACCTGGTCGACATCCCGCTCGGGATCCGCTTCATCATGATCCACCACAACAACTGGGACTACCGTATGCCGGCCCCGTAAATGGGTGGTGGAGTAAAGTCCCACGCCAGCGACACAGCGGGGGAGGAGGAACGACTCTGTACACCATAGGGTGTGTGTGTGTGTGTGTGGCGGCGAGTGAGTGGCAGCCCTGGCGGCGGTCTTGGCGGTAAGCCTATCCTGCTCACACAACACTTGAAAATTGAAAGAAAAAAAAATAGGGGTGACTGGGCGTGAGAACGTGTAAGAAGACATCACACAGACGCACCCACAAATTCACCCATACACCTACATACACGGGAAATCAGTACGTGTTGTGCGGTTCTGTGGTGGCACGGAGACGCTGTGCTGGTCAGCGGCTCTGTCAGAACCCCAGCCCCCCTTTTCTTCTCTTGCCGATCACCTTGCCTCGGTTGTCTTAATGAAGAATGTCTTCTCTCTCTGTTTGCGTCATTCATCGAGTGTGTTGTGTGTGTGGGGTTGTTTCTACGCGAGACGCGCCTCCGAGTTTTCTTCGGCGTCTTCGAAGTGCGGTGCCTCCTTCTTTTTCTTTTCTTTTCTTTTTTTTTTTGTCTCCCCGTGTGCGCAGCTCCGTCTGTGCCTTCCTCATGAAGTGACACATAAACACACACACACACACACACACACACAACTCAGATGAAGAAGAATTGCGCTCGCTTTGTAGTCCTCAGTGGATGGCTGCTTCCTGATTGTGGTCATTGGGGTGTGCGATGGAATGTGTGTGTGTGTGTGTGTGTGTGTGTGACTGAGTGAGGCTCGTGCTCGTGTGCTCCGAACTATCTCCCTCTCTCTCTCTCTTTCTGTGTATGTGTGTGTGTGTGTGTATGTGTATTGTTGGTGTTATCATCTGTACGGGCCCTCCCCGTGTTGCGTTTTGGTGGTGGATGTGGCGGAGTCGAGGTGACAAGGGGGGGGGTGGCGAGTACCGGACTTGGAGCTGTCTGTCGTTGCATGTCTGCGTAGTCTTTGCTGTTGTTGCTCTGGCAAGCATGCGAGTCTCCCGTCTGGCTTGTTTAATTTTTCAATCACCTGCCTTTCCATTCACGTGTTTTTTTTTTTTGAGCAAGCGCTTGGCCTGGGTGAGCCACTGTTGTGTGGATGTGTGAGTGTGTGTGTGTGTGTGAACGCACCTTCCTCTGCGTTCCCCTTTCGATATTTTGGTTTGCTTGTGCTTCCGTGCGAGATCTCTCTCTCTCCGTACAGCTACCTTCTAGTGTGTGCTTCGTGTTGTCCCCATTGTTCCATCTTTCTTCCGCCGCCATCCTTGTATCTTTGCACTCCTCCTCTCTCTGTCTCTGTCTCTCTCTCTCTCACTCACTCTTTCGCACCTCTGACTGTGGTACACCATTTATCACAAGCAGCATCACCAGTCAGAAACCGCCCCCCCCCCCCCCCCGTGTCAGCTGCTACTTCTTCACGCGGTCCGCATTTTTCTTCTTTTTTCTTTTGGTACCCCTGGCGGTTCTGGAGAGGCAGCGGTGTTGCCGCTGCCTGTGCGAGCGGTGCCGCGGCGGGTCGGCACCTCCTCGCCGCACGAGGAAGTAGAGTAGGCGAAGAAATGAACAGCCAAAAACAACAAAAAAAAGAGCTAACAAACAACGACAACAAAAAAAGAAAAAGAAGTCTGACTGCGTCCCCAGAACATACGAGGCACCAGAAGCTCGTCCGGTGCAGCACCTACACAGCCGCACCCATTTTTTTTTTCCCGTGCATCAGAGTGCGAGACACCGTGGTCTGCTCCTCGACGCCAGAGCCGTCTCCACAGACGGCCCCTTTGCCCCACCTACCTTTACGATAAGCTCTGACAAGAGCGATGATGGTGGCAGCAAAGGAGGTGGGGAAGGGGGAGGGGAGGAGGACGAAGCACAAAAAGCATCAAAACATCAGACAAAAATAAAGAAAAGAAAAGAAAAAGAAGGGAGTGGGGAGGGGGGGGGGGTGTCAAGTGTGCGTGTACACGCAGACACCAAGATGAGGTGGTGAATGCTGGCCTTCAGGCACTTCGAAGGGCGGCTCCCCGCTCCGCTTCTTCCCACCTCAGAATCCACTCTGCCCCCTTGTCCAAAAAAAAAAAACGACCTCCTGTATCTCTCTATCGATCTCTTGTATGTGTCTCCTTTGCCGTGGGTGTCGGGATCGCAACAACGCGCACCCGCCACCTCCGGCCATTGCGCGTCGGCAAACACCCTCTCGGGGACTGAACCTGTTCCATCAACTCCACCCCCCCCCCCCCCCCTGGCCTCACCCCATCCCCTTCTCCACACGGCCCGTGCGACGCTGCCCTCGCTGGTCCAAGAGAATCCTACTCCATCAAATCTGTCCGTTTCCTGCACGCACCGCTGCGGTACTCCTGCGGCCACGTCACCCTCCCTCCATCCAACAACGCATCGTGGTGCACCGCACACGTGAACAGCAGAACAAGAACACAAAAGAAAGAAAAGAAAACACGCGAGCACGCGTCGCCGTCGATCACACGCATTCACTATCACACAAGCTGCCCCTGGCCTCAACAGACTCGCTCTCCTCATTTTTCTTCTTCTTCTTACAATTCCCCCCCCCCCTCCCCCTCCCCGGGGTATCGGAGCGCGTCACTGCCGGCGCCGTCTTTGCATCACGCGCAGAGTTTCTTTCCTCTCCTTTGTCCACCACCTCACCAACTATCACATCTCAAGTGTAGAGCCCCGTGATCTCTCTCTCTCCCGTTTTTTTCTTTCTTTCTGTTTTTGTTTTTTTCTGATTAGTTGCTCCTGAGTCAGATCCCCACCCCCTCCCCTCCCGGAGAACGTTGCTCTTGTGCTTCTTCATCGTCACCTTCGCTGTCCTCTCGTTTCCTCCTAGCCTGTAGTGCTGCGCTACCGCGCGAAAGAGGGAAGAAAGCACACACCCACACATCCACACACAGACACAGACCTGAGAGAGGCACCACAGTGACACACCAAGCTGGTAGCACTCGTCTCCCGTAGCCCCTTCTTGTTTTCTACCTGTCCCCCTCCCGCACCCGTTCATCCCTCCTCTATTCAACAGACAGCCGCAATCAAATCCACGAAGGGTGGCGCGGCGTCAGAAACGTTGGCAACGGCAAGACGTGAGCAGACGCGACGCCCAACACAAAATATTACCCAATCAAACACACACACGCACAAACACACACACACACACACACAAAAACAGACAAAAAACAAACAAACAAACAAACCACAGCAACAACAATAGCCCCCGACACACGGTCTGCGTTGGCGCAGCCGAGTTGTTGTCTCCGGCTGCCCAACGCCCTATTCGTGTTCCTCACCTCTACTTCTCTGCTTCTTCCACGTCTGTTGCGCCATCGCCTCTCTCTCTCTGTCACTCTCGGTTTTGTGTTTTTTTCTTTAACCACCTCCACTCCGCCTCCTCCCTCCTCCCTCCTCCCTCCTCCCTCCTCGTCCTTCCACGGCGCTCGCACAGGTGCTGTGCGCGTACGCGTGTGCGTGTGTGTGCGTCTAAGTGAGCCTGCTTGGATGTGAGTCTGTGTATTGTGTAGGCGTGTGTGTGTGTGAACGATCAACTCTCTTTTTTTGTTGTTTGATTATTTTTCTGTGATACAGTCCGTGCCACGACGCGAGCCGAGCGCCAGGGACACCACCTTGCCCCTCTCCCTCCCCTCCCATCCTCCTCCCCGCTCTCACCTTTTTTTTCGTACAGGCAGCAGGAAAAAAAGCGGCACGTCTTTTCGTCAAGCGCCTCCACCCGCGCACGGGTATCTGAACTCCCCGAAGCGCTCACACGTACAGCACGCACGCCGTGCGCCGCCCCCCCCTCCTCCCCCCCCTCACTTCATTTCAACGTACATTTATATACATAAAGGTATCTTTCAGCACGTGGCTCGCTTACTCCACACACCCAGCCCCTCCCCCCCTTTCCTCTCCGGCGAGCGCGAGCTTTCCTTTATTATTATTATTTTCGTGTGGGTACAACCATGGCGGACTTCCTCAGCGGCCGGCAGTACCAGGCGCGATGCGCATACGGCAACTCCGAGAGGTCAATTCAAATACACGGCGCAAACATGGAGACGTTCAACGTCGACATCCGCAAGAACGGGGCCATGCGGAACCGCGCGATGGTTCTGTCTAGTCTGGCCGGGCTCTGCACCGCGGCCGGCGTTGTGGCCGTGTCCGTTGCCGCGCCGGGCTCCACGAGCGGCATCGCAAGCCTGCGCCACGTCCCGCGGCTTTTATTCGGCGCCGTCGCTGGCGGCTTCTGCCTCGCCTACGTGTCAACGAGCGCTTTCTCCTTCGAGCGGGCCATCTACGACCTCGAGCTGCGGCGCGAGATGTGGGAGATTGAGAACCACCTCTCCGGTGAGCTGCAGGAGATGCTAGCCATCTACAAGAACCAAGGCCTGACCGAGGAGGAGGCCCTCATCGTCACGCGCATCTTTGCGCGGCAGAAGACGGTCTTCGCGAACTTGATGATGGTCGAGGAACTTGGCTACTCCCGCCTCGAGCCGCCGACGACAAGCGAGGCGGTCACGAACGTTGGTGTGCCAGCGCTGCTGGGCTTTTTCTCTGGCCTGGTGACCCCGCTCGCGTGCCTCGCTGGTGTGCTGCACGTCATGCGTGGCGGTGACGAGGCCAGCACCGTCGGCGCTCTGACGACGCGGACGAAGGTGCTCGGCGCTGGCATTTTTTGTGCGTGCAACGTGGTGGTGAGCTTTGTGCAGACGGAGGTGTTCTTCGGTGCCTACGCCCACACCCCAGCGCTGCTGCGCACGAGCGTTTCCAACGCGATGGGGGTCGGCTCCGTCTTCGGCCTTAGTTACCTCGCGACAAGGCTGACGTAAAATTATTGCGGACTGCACAAACATCCACAGACAGAGTGAGGGAGGTGGAAAACGGTCACGGAGAGCGGAGACATGAGGGAAAGGACAAGAGACGTGGAGGTGCACAGGGTGGGTGCGGGTGCGTGCCTGGTGGTGGTGGTGCACCACCGCGCGCTGCAATGCATTGTGCGTGTGTATGCACGGTACGCACTTGAGGCCATGAGGTGCACCGGCACTGGACGTACGCTTAAAAAAAAAAACGAAATGCGCACACGGTGTGCGGTGAATGTGTGCGAGCTAGTGGGTTGGGGGGGGGGGTTGGTGCTCTGAGGTATGCATAGCCCTCTTTCGTTTTTTTTTCTTCTTTTCCCCTGTTCAGTGCTGGCGATGCCGTCGAGTTGGTCCTGTGGTGCTTCTTCGCAGAGGGAGATTGTGAGCGGGGGGTGGGGGCATCCCTGCGTGCGACTGTCTGCCACTCTGAAGTCGCTCTACCCTAACAGCCCCTCCCCTCTCACCCTCCCCTTCCCTCCCCCCGCTTCCCCTTCCACTTGCTTCTTCCCTCCCACCCTCTCTCCACCCTCTGCCCCCTTCTCTGTGTGACTTGCCATGAAGGGGCCTCCGCCTTCTGGTGGTTCTCAGCGACACTCACGTGTGCCCGTGTCCCTCCCTCTTTATCCCCCCCCCCCCCGCCAGCCCTGCCCCGCCACGTCGCTCTCTCCCTCTCTCCCCTCTCCAGCGGGCTCTGTGCGCGCCACCACGCCAAGAAGAAAAAAAAAGGGAAAACGAAGATACGAAACCCCCCCCGCCTGCCGCCGCCGTGTCCGCCTCTCGTGGGTTGCGTGTGTCGGTGATAAATAACGGGTTTCCGTCTCCAGTGTCGCCATGGTGAAAAAAGTGCCTTTTTTCAATGAGGTGGACAATGTCATGAGGAGGGCGAGTCATGGCCCGTGTGTCCCCCATCGCAGCGTCTGAGCTTCAACCCAGTCCGAAACAAAGGAAACGAGTTGTAGCGACCTCCTAGCAGGGTTTTATCAAGTGGCATCGGCAGCCGCTGCCCATGTCGTGTCTCATGCCACTTCTTCTATCCCCGTCTCGCTCCCCCTCCACACACACACACACACACAAATAAAACGCTTGCCACTCCCACTCCACCCCACCCCTTCCGCTCTCCTCCTGCCTTCTTGTTCCCGTCGACAACTGTCACGGTTTAGCAAACGGAACAACAACTGCGCAGCATCACGGATACGTACGTTTCTTTCGTTTCTTTTTGGGTTTTGGTTTGTGTTTGCCCCCCTCCCCCTTCCCCTTCTCCCTCTTCTCCTTCGTCGCTCACCGAACGAAAGGAAAAGAAAAGAGAAGAAGGTGGGCGGCGTCACTTCGACACACACACACACACACACACACACGCACACACACACCAAAACAGACACACGCGCACATTGAGACGGTTGGCCTCGTCTCCTCCTCCCCCTCCCCTCCCCTCTCCTCTCCCACCGCCTACCCCCTTTCTTTTTAACCATACTGCCTCGTCACTGGCCTGTACGACAAAAGGGCAACCACTGATACGCAAAATGCAGGTGAGCCGCCAGTCTTTTCTGTGCCGCGCGCCACCGTCGCTGGCTCGTGGGCCGCGCCTCGTCCTCGCCGTCCTTGTCACGCTGCTGTTTCTCAGCAGTGCTGCCTCGACGGTTCAGGGCAAGGGCATCCACGTCAGCGTCGAGGCCTCGTGGAATGAGACGTCACTCGCGCAGGAGGGCTGCGAGTGGGCTGCTCGTACCTTTGGTGAGCCCGCCTTCTTCGCATTCCTCGACGCCCTCTGGAGCCCCGCGGCATCGTCGCCGCCGCCGAACGCGTTTACCGACGCGCGCGCCGCGACGCAGCGGGCACAGTACACGCGGCTGCTCGAGGTGCTCTTCCAGCTGCCAGAGACCCAGGGGGCGAACCGTGCCTTCTTCGAGACCGAGGTGGCAGCGCGTGTGTACTCGCCTGCGGTGGAGGCGCACTACGCACTGGCCGACACGGCAGTGTCACAAGGCGCCGCGAAGGCCGCAGGGGAGGAGGAGGCGACGCAGCAGCGGCTGCCGGAGGACTGCGCGGCACCCTTTGCGATTGTGCACACGCGCCCCTCCGCCGGTGCCCCGCTAGAGACGCGCCGCGTCACTACCCCGGCGGCGCTCACGGACTCGATCGAGGCGGTGATGCAGCCTGGCGCCTCGGCGTCGGCGGTGTCGGTTGGCGAGGTCGCCTTCGCGAATTTTGACCACCTCTACCCATCCGCCGCCTTCTCCTGGGCGACGGCGGCGTCGGCGGTCGTGATCGTCTACGGCCTGCCCGGCTCATCAGCCAGTCAGGCACTGCACCGCGCCGTGGCGGAGCTGGCGGTGCCGTACGTGTGGCGCCACCTGCCGGTCTCGGAGGCTCGCTTGTGCGGCGGCACGCTGTCCTCTGGTGTGTGGGACTCTCCTCTTATGGTGACCGGCTACGGCGTCACCGTGGACATCAAAAACATGGAGTACAAGGTGCTGGACGAGAAGGCAGCAGCCCAGCAGCGCGAGAACGGAACGGACGCGGCAGCAGTCGTGTCGGAGGCCTCCGTGGACTGCATTGTCGGGGGCTTCCACGTGGCGCGGCTCAAGGAGCGGTTCCCTGCACTGGCCGCCTCGCTGGATGAGTTCGCGGCCCACGTCGACGAGGAGGTCGGCAGCGGCGACTTGAAGGTCGACTTCGACGTCTGGGAGCTGCAGAGCATCGGCCTCGCCGCGACTCAGTACGTCCGCGAAGTCGAGAACCACAGCCGCCGGCTGCATGTGCTGAAGGACATCGTGACGCGCTTCCCAGCGCACGCGGCGGCCCTTTCGCGTCTCGCGGCGCAGCCCGGTCGGCTGGAGGGGCTGCAGAAGGCCCTGGCGCCGCTGCATGAGCGGGTGCGCCCCGGCACGACCAGCCTGTACGTGGACGGGTGGAAGGTCGAGGAGAAGGAGCTGAGCCTTCACGGCGTCCTGCACGCGATGCAGGAAGAGGAGCAGCTCTCCCGCCGCCTCGGCGCCATTTTAACGACGCACGCCGCGCCAGCGGACGACGCGACCGCCGACGGCCCGCGTCGTCCGCTGGCGATTGGTTCGGCGATGCTGGGCAAGGTGGCCGGTTACCTGACCCGTGCGACGCGCCGCGCCGTGGCTGCGGCGGGCCAAAAGGCGGCCAAGGACCCCGTCGCGTACGCCATCTCTGAGAAGCACGTCATATGGCTGAACAAGGTGGAGACGGAGGCGCGGCTGGTGAGTCTGCCGACGTCGCTGTCCTCCTTCGTGACGTCGGGGGGCGGCAGCATGCAGTTCCCGCGTCGCAGCCTGGTGAGCTTTGTCCTGCTGTGGAACCCGACGTCGCTCTCGAGCGTGCAGTCGCTCACCAACATCCTCCACCTCCGCCGCCAGGGCCTCATCGCGCGCTACGGGCTGGCGCTGGTGGACCCGACGTGGTCGCCATCGATCGCGACGGAGCCGCGCAGCACCGGCCTCGGCCCCGCGAGCTTCCAAGGCGAGTCGGCCGGCTCGCAGGCCGCACTGCAGATCGCGCCGTGCTGCACCACCTCACCGCAGCCGACGAGGAGGACGCAGCGCTGAACTTCCTTGCAGAGCTCTATCAGGCGGCGATACCGGGCAACCTCGATCGCATCCCGGACGATGTTGTTGCGACGGTGTGCGAGAGGGCGGCCAAGATGACGCTGGAATCGAGCATGGAAGAGCTGCTGAGCGACGCGACCTTCCTTGACGCCTACCACGACACGCAGGCCGTGCTGCGCCGCTTCCCCGTGCCCCAGTACCCTGCGATGTTTTCTCAACGGCCTCCTCATAGCCGACGACTTGAACGCGATGCTGAAAGCCGAGGTGATGCAGCTGCGGAGCTGGATCGCCACCAACAAGCTGCGCGACGAGATGCCGAGCATGTACGATGCCATCCTGCACCTGCGCGACGCCGCAGACCACATTCAGCCCGCTCTGATGGGGGAGCCGCAGTCTATGCGGTGGTCCAACACTCCGGCCACGATAGCGTTCGTCGAAACCAGGCCGTACGTCCACAGCGCTTTGGCGGCGGCAGGCGAGGTGGCCGCGTTGACACAGCTCGTGACGGTGCCATGCAACCTGACACTCACGGCGCTGCGGCAGTTGGAGACCGTGATGGCCGCCCTGCAGCAGTGTGCCACGACCGTGGATGAAGCGAGCAAGCACCGCGCCGTGTGTGCGCGCCTGCGGGTGTCCTTCGTGACCTGCCCGACCTTTGCCGGAGCCGCTGTGTCGCCGTTCCACATCCGCCTCGATGCGCTGCAGCGCTGGCTGGCACGCAGCCGCATCGCAGAGGGGGAGCGGCACGCCGTGCTGCACCGATTCCTCTCCAGCGTGGCGGACGCGGTGGCGGCTGCGCAGCAGCAGCACTCGGGACCCCCCGCAGCGTCAGCCACGGCCTCGCTGAGCCACAACGCACTGGCCGCGGCACTCGAGCACGCTACGGCAGCGGAGCAGGCTAAAGCTGCGGCCCAGACGAGAGCGTCGTGGGCAGCCGCCGACACTGCGGCCACCGGTGAGTCGACGTGGGCACGTCAGGGGCTGCTGGAGTGGTGGAGCGCGCTGGTCGAGGCGCACGGTGGCAGCAGCAGCAATAGCGGGAGTGTTGGCGTCGTGCTCGCCACGAACGGCCGCCTCATCGCCATGGACGAGTCCTTCAGCGTCGAGGATGTGCTCGCTGCGGCCCAGCTGTCCGCCGCGCTGGCGACGGCCGTGGCCGACGCCGTGCTCAACGTGGACTTCGCCGAAATGTCCCGCGGCGTGGCGGACGGCTACGACGCGGATGAGCTCGACAGCACTTTCTTTGCTGGCAAGGCGGCCTGCCTCGCGAGCGTCTTCGACGACGAGCTTGCGCGGCACAGCGCGGGGGCCGGCACGGTGGCGGCGACGGCGGCGCTGCGGGAGGACGTCCTTGCTAGCACGGCGGAGGAGTGGAAGCGGCTGCGCGGTGTCTCCTTCACGGTGAGCAGCGGTGGTGCGACAAACGCAACGGGCGATGCTGCGGCTGCCACGGATGAGGCGGCAAGTTCGTCGTCGTCCGCGGACGGCGAGGCGTCTGGCCACCTGCTGCACCGCGTGACGGCCGTGATCGACCCGTCCTCACGGGCGGCGCAGGTGATCGTGTCGCTCGCGCACTACCTTCTCCAGACCTCGCTGCATATCCGGCTCACGGTGGTGCTGAACCCCTCACTCGACGTGAAGTTCCCGATTCGCGACTTCTACGAGTACGTGGCCAGCCCAAGCCTGACCTTCGAGGACGCCTCAGGCCGTGTGGAGGCCCCGGCGGCGACCTTGACGCAGATGCCGGCCTCGGCACTGCTTACCCTCGGTGTGGAGGAGCCACCGTCGTGGACCGTCTTCTCGCAGGACGCGGAGGTGGACGTGGACAACATCCTGCTATCGAAACTCCCCCGCGGCACGCTCTTCGTGACAGCCGTGTATCGCATGCACTCGGTCCTTGTCACGGGTGATGTGACGGACCGGCACACGGACACGGCGCCTCCAGGGATGCCGCTCTCGCTCTTTCCCTCGGCGTCCCGCCTCGGCACCCCCACCGGTGCCGCAGCGCGCAGCACCGACACCCTCGTGATGGCCAACCTCGGCGGCTACTACCAGCTGCAGGCCAATCCCGGGCTGTGGTACCTCTCCGTCAAGCCGGGCCCAGTCGCAGCCGCCTACTGCATCGCCGCTGTTGGCAACCAACCCGCTCCAGCGTGCGCCGATGACAAGGCGGTGGAGGGGTCAGTCGGCAATTGGTCACGCGGGCAGCACCTCCCGCTCCTCATCGACAACTTCCGCGGCCGCCACCTGTCCCTGGAGGTGCGCTACACCCCCGGCACAGACAGCACCACGACTCTGAGCGGCATCCTGGAGGCGATGGCCTCCGACGCGCGGCCATCGTGGCCGCCGACGCGGCAGAGCCGCGGCCCGAAGCCGGCGCCGCCGGAGAAGCCGACGCTGAACGTCTTCTCCGTTGCCTCGGGGCACCTCTACGAGCGCTTCCTCCGCATGATGATGTTCAGCGTTCACAAGGCGTCGAGCGACACGTACGGCGCGAACACGACCCGCATCAAGTTCTGGGTCATCGAGAACTTCCTCTCTCCGCAGTTCAAGCGGTACATCCCACTGCTGGCCGAGCAGCTCGGCTTCGAGGTCGGCTTCGTGACGTACCGCTGGCCGTGGTGGCTGCCGCAGCAGACGGAGAAGCAGCGCAAGATTTGGGCGTACAAGATCCTCTTCCTCGACGTCATCTTCCCTCTCGACGTGGACCGGGTCATCTTCGTGGATGCCGACCAGACCGCGCAGGCCGACCTGCACGAGCTGTACAACATGGACGTTGAGGAGAAGCCGGTCGCCATGACCCCTTTCTGCCAGAAGTACAAGAATGAGGCGACGACGCGGTTCCGCTTCTGGGAGCAGGGCTACTGGGTAAACCACCTGCGTGGCAAGCCGTACCACATCAGTGCCATCTTCCTCATCGACCTGCGCCGCTTCCGTGCGATGCTGGCCGGGGACCGGTACCGCAGCACGTACGCCCAGCTGTCCGGCGACCCCAATAGCCTGGCAAATCTCGACCAGGACCTGCCCAACTACCTGCAAGCGTCCATCCCGATCTACTCGCTGCCGGAGCAGTGGCTGTGGTGCGAGACGTGGTGCAGCGAGAAGAGCAAGTCGCGGGCCAAGACGATCGACCTGTGCAACAACCCGCTCACCAAGATGCCGAAGCTGGAGAACGCCAAGACCATCATCCCGGGCTGGGAGGACCTGGACAACAAGCTGCAGAACATGTCCGACGCCGTGCTGGCTACTCTGTGAGACACCTCGAGGTGACGTGGCATAGCGCGCAAAGAAAAAAAAAACCGAGAACAAAAAAAAAGACGAGCAAAGAAAAAAAGAGAAAAAAAAAGACACCAGAGCGCGTGTCAGCGCAAGCAGCACTGAGGTGCTTGTGCTCTGTGCTGAATCTCGTCTTGAGCGTCTGGAGTGTTATCGTTCGATTCACAAAAGGTGCAAGGGGCTCTTTTTCTCCTTCGACTCGAAGCAAAAAAAAACCAGAGAGGGAAGAGCATCAAAGAAATCTCCCAACACCGTCACCACAACACAACAGACTGAATACGAAACACACACGGAATGAGCACCAACGGTTTTTTGTTGGCTCGCTTGTTCTGGGCTCTTCTCAGGAGATAGTCGTGCTCACACACGACTGGATTTCCCCCGCCCCCGCCCCCGCTATGTGTGTGCACGAAAAAAGTGCACGCGTGTGTGTGTGTGTGTCGGCTAGGGCTCGCTCGTCTCTGCCGCGAACAACCCAGCAGTCGGCTATGGCGGGCTGGGGGGGGGGGCGCACTTTGCTCCGCCTCTGTGCCGACACGTGCTGCCCTTCACAAGCGCTCGCTTTGCTTCTCTTCATGATCACCCAATGCGCTGCCTTCCTACCTCTTCTCCACCTCACGCTTTCCTGCGTCTTTTTCTTTCCCCTCCCCCCCCTCTCCCTCCTCAACATGCGACGAACATCCCTACACCAACACGCTATCTACCCTCGTCCCGTCCCGTCCCGTCCCCCCCCCCCCCCCACCCCCGACACGCACACGAATCACCAGAATCCTCAACACATTTCAACACCGCCTACCCCCCCCCCCCCCCCGCCCTCCTCTGCCGCTGCATCTTGCATTAGCCTCTTCGCCTTCTCCTGTCGCCTAGGATCCTATCTCTTTGTTTCTTTTTGTTTTTACCCTTTGACCTCCCAGTCTGACCGGCTCCGTCCCCCGTCCCTCTCCACCTGCGTTGCACCGTTTATATCATTGTTATTGCCGTACCGGTGTGTGCGTGCGTGCTGTGCCTTGTGCTTTCTGCACGATCTCGCTCGCGGCTTTCGTGTCTCTTCTGTTGCAGCTTGGCATCACGTCTGTCTTTGTCTCTCTCTGTCTAGCTCGGTGCCGCACACCCCACCGCCTTTCACGAAACCCGCTTCGGTGCCCCCCCCCTTCCCCCCAGCCTCTCCCAACCTCTGTCCCTGCCAACATGCCGGCTTCCGCCGTGCCCGCTGCGGCTGGCGCTGCTGCGCCGCCCACGCTGCACGTGACGCCGCGTGTGGACAAGGCCACCATCTACCACCACAAGTCGCTCCAGCGCCGCTGCGCCACCCTCGCCTTTGATGAGGCCATGCCGGAGGTGCAGGTGATGGTGCCGATGCCAGACACCGTCTTCGACCACGACTCCCTGCAGGTCGAGTTCGGTGTCGCCTTCGACGGCAAGATTGTGCTGGCCGGGGTCGTGCTGGACACGATCGAGCGGTTGCGGCTGCGCAGTGACGGGACGGTGGACATGACCACGCCAAGCGTGGCAAGCGTGGCAAGCGCGAGCGACAGCGACTCGGACGCCGACGGCGCGGTGCCGTCCGCCTCTGCCGCCGCCCGTGCGGAGCTGGAGGAGCAGCTGCGCGTGGTGGAGGAGAAGCTGCTCCACAACGCGATAGCCAAGGAGGAGTGCGAGGATGAGTGCGCCTTCAAGTTGCGCATGACAGATGCGGCGGTGCAGGTGGGCAAGGATGGCCCGCTGCTCCGCGGCCACGCCCTCTTCGATGAGAGCATGTGGGCAGCCCAGGTGGACACTCTCCTCACCACGACGCGGGCGCAGCAGAAGACGTTGCGCGAGCTACGCCGCGCCGCCGCTGCGCTGCAGGAGGAGAAGAGGCTCATCGAAAACAAGCTGCACGGTGGCGTGTCCGTCAACGACGGTGACGAGGAGTCGTCGAAGGTGCGGATGGCGGTGCTGACGCTGAAGGTGCTGGGCCCTGTGCCGGCCGGCCCGGAGGCGGTGGTGTACGTCTCGTACACAGTCCCGACGGGCTCGTGGCGTCCCGTCTACGAGGCCCACCTCAACACGCTGACCAACGAGGTGGATCTCTACTACAACGCCGAGGTGAGCCTGACGTGTGGCGACGACCTGGAGGACGTCGTGCTGACGCTGTCCTCCGCCGTGCCGCGGCGCAACGTCGCACTGCCCTCGTCGACGGAGATCTGGCGTTGCGGTGTTGTGCCGCCGCCTCCGCCGCCGCCGCCTGCCCCCGCGCTGCTCCGCGGTGGAGCCTACGCGGCTGACGAGTGTGACATGTGTGACGATGATCAGTTTGAGATGCAGCCGGCAGTTGCGATGTGCTGCGCGGCGCCGATGATGCGACGCGCCGAGGCAGCAGTGGAGCAGGTCGGAGGTGGCGCCATCATGAACTTCACCATTCCCTCCCGGCAGACGGTGACGTCCCGCGGGAAGTCGACGCGGGTGCCGCTCACGGAGGTGCGCATGCCAGCACGGATCAGCTACACATGCGTGCCGGAGAAGTCGCTGGCGGCCTTCACGCAGGCGACCATCACCAACACAAGCGACTTCCTGCTGCTCCCCGGCGAGGTGGCGGTGTTCCTCGACGGCAACTACGTGACCCGGTCACACCTGGACAAGCAGTGTGTGTCGGGCGGCAAGATGGACATGCACTTCGGCGCGGACCCGAGCGTGGAGGTGAAGCGCGTGCTGCTACGGCAGACGAACAAGGTGAACTCCTCGCTGCTCAAGGGCACAAAGACGAAGGTGAAGTCCGTCACGTACAAGATCACGGTGCGCAACAAGAAGCGCGCCACCGGGGCCGCCGCTGGTGTGGTCTGCGTCAAGCTTATTGAGCACATTCCAGTGAGCAGTGAAGAGCAGCTGCAGGTGCGCCTCGTGGCGCCGCAGCAACCGTACAATGAGATTCACATCTACGACACCCCGGAGGACATGGTGGAGGAGCAGATGCGCAAATCTCGCCTGCTCGACAACGACGGCATCGTTGAGATCGAGCGGAAGATCGGTGCTGGGGAGAAGACCGAGGTCCTCTTCGCTTACGAGGTCGAGGCCCCGCGTGATGCGACCATCTACGGCCTGTGAGAGTCACTGTGCACAGCACCCCCCCCCCCCCACCACCACCCACGGTGCCTGCTGCTGCGACCTCTGACTGTTTTCTTTTTTTCCCTCAACTCCAGCGTCCACCCCTCGCACGGCAGTCCGCACAAGGGCAGCAAGATCTCCTCGATGCGATCCCCCACCCCTCGCCCTTATGTGATCCTGGGCTTTGTTACCCTGACGTCGTGAGGCCTGTCGGCTCCTCTGCTTTTTCTTGTGGTCTCCTCACAGGCAGATGCCTGCACGCTTCCCGCTCGCGAGGGGAGGAGGGGGTCGCCGTTGCGTCTGTAAGCTGCCGTGAAATTCTTGTGTGGTCACACCTTTTGAAACAGCGCTCTCCCTCGTCGTGTCCTATTACCGGTCAGTGGTCCACCCACCCTCACCCCCTCCCTTCGTCTTCTTTTTCTTCACCTTTGTTCTCTCTCCCCCCCTCACGTACGGCTTGAGGCCGTGCAAGGAGCACCGGCTCTCCACTCTCCCGTCTTCACTCCACATACACACACACACACCCTCCCTCCCCCCCCGCCGCCGCCACCCCACTCGCGCGTTCGCCATTTCGTGTGCCGTGTGGCCTCAAGTATTTCGCCTTGTCTTTCTATGTGTTTTTTTCTTTTCTTTTCTGTCGACGTTGCTTCCTCTCTGTTCCACCTTTCTTCTTTTTTTCTCTGTGTGTTTATGGAGGGGTGGGGGGGGGGGGCGGCGGTTCATCTTGCCATACTTCGCAGTGCGCAATGCCTTTCTCAGCCTCCCTCACCCGCTTCGTGCGTAGGTAAGGGCCACCCACCACCCACCACCCCCCGTCTCCACCTCTCACCACCCCCCCCCCTCCCTTCAAGCCCCCCCCCTCTGCGTTCGAAATCGAAAGGAGGCACCAATGGTCACTTTCACCCTGATGCTCTTTCTTTTCGGTTTCCATCTTCTTCTTGTTTATTTGCTTGTTTGGCTTTGCGGTTCTGTTCGGCCCGATGCGTAGGAGAAGGGCCTGTGGTGGTATTGTGCCACACCCTCCTCACGTGACGCTGCTTGCTCACCCCCTCCCCCCCTCAGTCCGATGTGTGCCGATCAAGTTCAAGCCCTCCTCTCGCTCCGTTGCTTCCCAAACGACTTCCACTGTCCCCGCTCCCCGCCGTTTCTTTCCCCCCCCCCCCACCCCTGCCTGGGTTTCGAGGCCCAGTGCGTCGGACACGTCCTTACAGGTTGGCCATGAAGGGTCAGGTGCAGGGAGAAGGGGGGGAGGGATGGAGGCAGAACTGAGGATGGCGCCGTGGTACGTGAGGCCTACCCCCTCTTTCTTTGCTATGCCCACAGACCCACACACGCAGCATGGACCTTTTTTTTTTTCGCGCAGCTGAGAGGACCCAAAAAAACCTGAATTCATGCCAGAGCATACAAGTATGAATAAGAAGTTGAAAAAAAAACTGTTTGTCGATAATGACACTGTCAATCACGTGTGCTCGCGATGTGGGAGGAGGGGAGGGGGCCGCTGTGTCCTGTGGCTCGTGTCTCTCCAATGCCTCTCAACTGATGCTGACGAAGCCACGGGGAGGTGAAGCGACAGGGATGCTCTGCTCAGAGAAGGAGCACCGAGGGTCCCCCGCCAGCACAGGGGATAACAAAAGACACGCTGTGCTCCTTGATCTTTCATTCTCCACACCTCTGGTTTCCAATAACAACGCCTCTGCTTCGCTTTTGCCTGTCTCCTTTTTTTTTTGTCTGCCACAATTACATCACGCGACGCACGCAATTCGACGTTACCAACGCCGTACGGGATACGCGCCGCACTACGACACTATCTTGTGACCCCCCCCTCTCTTCACATGCGCGTACACACACACACACACACGCATACACCAGCAGCAACAAGTGGGGCAAAAAAAAAGAAAGAATAAAAGCCACGACAGCGCAGGTTCTCACGGGGACTTGCCCTCAGCGCTTCTGCACCTTACTGTCGCAGGTTTTTTTTGTTTTTTCCCGCCAATTCCCTCACACAGACGCACCAAACAACACGCAGAGCGGAGAATTCAAGGTGCTGGCGAACAAGAAGAAGTCGGCAGTTTCATTCGCGCCCTCCCACCACACCCGCATCCCCAACCCGGTCGCGATGCCGTTGGCGGTCGAGTGGACAGAGGAAAAGAATGCGTGCGTGGACTGGGCCAACCCTGCCGAGGCCCTCTGCAATGGCTTCACCTTTCTCCAGCTCCTCGACGCGCACCCCCAACTGCGGAGGCACCACGAGGCGGCCAGCCATCACGAAGAACGCGCCGCTGTCAAGGAGGTCTTTCTCTTTGGAGCGGAGGAAGAGCGGGCCGCATGGCTGACACGCTGGCACGCTGCAGGCCTCCTCTCGCCTCGCACGGAGCGGTGGTGTCGCTTCTGCGGCCACAGGGGGCACACACGCCTGAGCTGCTCGCAGCGACTTAAGGCAGCACCGCAGGCACCGACCGACTCGACAGCAGCCCCCTCCTCCTCCTCTTCCTCCAGGCCCGCGGCAGCCGATGCGGCGGGACCGTCCGTGCTGAAAAAGTACCTGGCGCACCTCCAGCGCGTCGAGCTGCGCCGCATCATCGAGGAAAAGCAAAAACCGCGCGCCGAGCCGACGGCTGTGCGGCGAAGTGGCGCGGCCGCCCGTGGAGGCGGTGCGGGTGTCGTGAACAGTGATGCCGCTGCTGCTGCTGCGGCGACCCTCTTCACGGTGGAGGAGCGCAGGCGTGGCGTGGTGAGCCGCCTGGACGAGGCGCACAACATCGGCTTCGTCACGATGGCGGGGATGGGCGAGCTCAAGTTCTTCCTGGACCGCGTCGACGTGGGCGTGAAGGCAGTCGCGGTCGGCGACTCGGTCACCTTCAAGCTGGACTCGAGCCGCGACTACCCCATCGCCGTCGAAGTGCGCCACGAGCGGCCGGTCATCTCGCTGGAGGACGTGCGCAAGTTCCTGCACCGCTGCCGCGCCGCACGCCGGCCGGTACAGGTGATGTCGACGCTGCTGATGCACGTCCACGAGTGGTTTGTGCTGCTGCGCTGGCTGCAGGTGTTGTGGGAGCAGGACGCCGCCCACTACGTGGATGCCGTGCACACCATCGTCGAGCTCACCACCTTCGTCGGTAACCGCGAGCCAATCCACGTGCCGGTGCTCCGCGCGTTTCTCACCCTCCTCTGCACCGCCCCTCCCCCACCGGCGTCCGCGTCGGCAGGCGGCGCCACCACGCAGAGCCTGCCCGAGTCGCAGCCGCCGGCCGCCTCGGCGCCGCCGCCGAAGATGCTGCCCGCCTTTTACCCTGACATGGTGCAGGCGGTGCTAGAGTTGCGGGTGCATGGCCAGCGGACCGGCTCCGGGGCTCCTCCCACGTCGGCCGAGGCACGCCTCGCCGAGGATCGCTGGATTGAGGTGGCCCAGTTTGTGCTCCTCGTTGGGTACTACAAGGCGGTGCCAAGCGACCACACAGCACCCGCGGCCGGGGCAGGGGCCGCGGCGGAAGGGTGGACGCTCCAGCGCGACGCAGCGGTGGTGCAGCGGCTGCAGGCGTATTTCACAGAGCGACGCGCTGCTGCGACCGGTGTTGCCGCACGTCGCCTGCACGCCGTTCAGGCCCGCCTCAGCGCGCGCACCACTGGTGGCACGGCTGCAGGGTGCGGTGCGGGGGGCAGCGGTCTGGCGCTGATCCCCACGGCTGCCGAGCTCTCCGTCCCACCACCGAACCCGGCCTCTGTCTTTGCCTCTGCGAACCTTCCCATCAACGGCGCGGCAACATACACGCGCACGGACGACTTCATTCACGACCAGTGCGCGTTGCTTCGCGCCGACACCTTTGAGGCGATCAGCCGGCTGTTGCCGGCGGTCTGCTTTGAGCTGCCAGCGTACGAGCCAACCGCTGAGACACTCTCAGATGTCCAGCACGCGCGCGTGTACGGACGGGTGCGGTGCCTCGGCAAAGTCATAACCCGCGACCGCGACTTCAGCCGCCCCGAGAGCTACCTGCTCGAGGTGCACCCACACAGCACTAAGGCGAACCTGCGTGCACAGCTGCACGAGGGCACGACGGTGTGCATCTCCACGGCAGTCGACCCGGCGGTGATGGGCGAGGACGAGCTCTTCTGGGGCGTCGTGTCCTCCTGCGACGCCACGCTGCTCGCCGCCGGCGTCGTGGCGGTTGCGCCGTGCGACGGCAGCGCCCCCTTCGAGCGTATGCGGGCCGCGCTGGACCGCAACACCGCCGCCGGCCACCTCGACCGCTCCTTTTTGATGGAGACGCCGATTTTCATGGCCGGCTACGAGAGCATCATGCGCGCATTGGAGGCCTTCTGCGGCCCGCTCGCCATGCCGCTCCCGCTCGTGCGTGAGCTTGTTGGGCCCGAGGCGGCCGCCGCCACCGCGTCTACGGCGGCAACGACTGTGGCTGGCGCCTCCGCCGCTGCAGATGGGTCGGACGGTGCAGCCACCACAAGAGCCGGCGCAGCTGGAGAAGCGGAGCAGCTCATGGACTACATCCCGCCGCACTGCGCCGTGGCCTTCCAGGAGGTGACGGACGACATCCGCAGCCAGTTTGCGCTGGACGAGGGCCAGGAGGCTGTCATGCAGCAGCTGCCGGTGTCACAAATGATCCTCGTGCAGGGCCCGCCTGGGACGGGCAAGTCCTTCATTGGCTGCCGCGTCGTGGAGGCCTACGTGCGGTACAAGCAACTCGTCGCTTCGGGCGACATACTGCAGAAGATCAGCATCGACATGCTCAGCTCCACCCGCCTCGAGGACCTGCTGCCTCGCGTCGGTCCGATGGTCGTCATCACGTACAAGAACCACGCCCTGGACGAGTTCCTGCTCGACCTGCTCGACTGCGGGCTGTGGGAGGAAAACCGCCCGCGCGTGGGGCAGCAGCTGGCGGCCGGCATCGCCGGCGTTGCGGGGGCACCGGCATCCTTGACGGCGGGCCCCGGCACGTTCCCGGGTGGAAAGCGCCTCGTGCGCATTGGTGGCCGCTCCCGTGAGGCCCGGCTGGATGGCTACAACCTCGGCTCCCTCCTGCACGGCAGCACCGACCGGGCCTCCATCAACAGCCTCAAGGACCGCCTGTACGTGCTCAACCAGCGCCTTGAGCGGCTGACAAAGGAGATTCACTACCTGGAGAGCGGGCGGGTGCCGCGGGTGTACTTTGAGCGGTGGCTAACGGCAGAGCAGCGGCGGCACATCACCTTCGACGACCGCGAGGCCTGGCTGGCCGGAGAGCGGTTCACGACCGCCGACCCCGCAGCCGAGCGGCGCGTGGCGCCGACGCACTACCAGACCCTCCTGCAGACCCGCATGGCCGCCCTTCTCGCGGGGCGGCAGGAAGCTGTGAAAGGGGCAGCTGCGCGGGACGCCGCCACAGCGGCAGCGGAGGTCACGGAGGAGGGAGAGGAGGACGTCTCGCTGAGTGTCTTCCAGGAGATGCGGCGGGAGGAGGAGCGGCGCGAGTTCAACAACCAGCTGCACCAGACCTACCTCTCCACGGAGTCGCTGCGGCTGGCGAGTCAGCCGCCGACGCGGCCGGCGTGGGTGCCGGCCGAGCTGCTCTCGCTGTGGAGTCTGTCCCCGGTCCAGCGGCACGAGTACTACACGTTCCTCATCGCCAGCACGATCGCCACCAAGGCGCGCGACTGCCTGACCATCATGGAGACGATGAAGAGCGTCATACGGGTCCGGCAGCACGCGACGGACGAGCTGAAGCTGTCGCTGCTGCAGGGCGCCGATGTGGTGGGGCTCACCACGACTGGCTGTGCCATGAACCAGAACCTGCTGCGCTCGCTGCGGCCGAGCGTGCTGGTCGTGGAGGAGGCGGCCGAGGTGCTGGAGTCACAGCTGCTCGCCTGCATGACAGACTCCCTGAGGCAGATCATCCTCATTGGCGACCACTACCAGCTGCAGCCCAAGGTGGACACTTTCCAGTACGAGAAGGTCAACCACCTCAACCTCTCCCTCTTCGAGCGGCTGGCACAGCGGACGCAGCCGATCCGGCTGACGGAGCAGCGCCGCATGCACCCCGAGATCTCCCGTCTCGTCCGTCCCTTCTACGCACCGCAACCGCTCATCGACCACGCCTCCCTCTTTTCCCGGCCCTTCCCCGTCGCATCCGGGGCGGCGCTGGTGGACCGGGTGCCGGGTCTCGCGAAGCGTGTCTTCTTCTGGCGACACCGCCACCCCGAGGAGGAGGCACCTGGCAGCCGCAGCAAGGTGAACACGCGCGAGATTGGCATGGTGCAGCAGGTGGTCGCCCACCTCGTCTCGCAAGGCGTCCTGCAGAAGTCCATCACGGTCATCACACCCTACCTTGGGCAGTGCCGCACGCTGCGTGGCGTGCTGCGACTCGGCTCGCTGGCGGACGTGCGTGTCAGCACCGTCGACCTCTACCAGGGCGACGAGAACGACGTCATTGTGCTCTCGCTTGTGCGGACCGAGAAGCTGACGGACTTTATCCGTACGCGCAACCGCCTCATCGTATCGTGCTCGCGGGCCCGCTTCGCGATGGTGATGGTCGGCAATGACGCGCTGCTGCGGCAGTGCGACCACTGGGCCAAGGTGCTGGACCAGCTCCAGGCGGAGAGGTGCATCGGTGAGCGCCTGCCCGTCACCCGCCGCGATCGCCCCGCCGAGGTGGAGTGGATGACCGTGACACGGTCCGTGTCGGCCGCCGCGCTGGAGGCGGAGCTGGCGGCACACCAGCTGCAGCGGCGGCCGGAACGTGGCGCCGCGGCGCCCCTTCCATCGGGCCTCGGCCCCGGGGAGGCTGGCGGCATGCTCGACGGCGGTGATGAGGAGGCGGGCCAACAGGAAGGCGGCAACGGCAACGACGTGGGCGAGGACGACGAGAACGGCTCTGATGGTGCCGTCAGCGTTGCTGAAGAGGATGGCTAGCTGGTGTCGCCGCATGTTTTCTTTTCGTCACTGTCTGCCTACCCGGCATCGGAAGCGCTGCAAGGCTGTTTGTTGTGGGGGGGGGGGTGCTCTCCTGCGCTGTCAGTACTCGCTGCGTCTGTGACCTTCGTGTGCGCCGTCTGGGGCCTTTCTTGTGTATTTGTGTGTGTGTATGTGTGTGTGTGCGTGTAAGGGATGGAAACGTTTAATGCGATAAGATGGGAGGTGCTGCGGTGTGAATAGGCGACGTCTTGCTGCGTCGTCGTTGTCGTACCCTCCGTCTCGGATGGGCTGCGGCGGCGGCGGCACTTTGCTCCACCATATCCCCGCTTACGTCGTGTGTAGGCGCTGCACGAGACGATGATTCCGTAATCCTCATGGTGTGTAGCCATCTATGTGTGTGTATGTGTACGTCTATGTCTTTGTTCTGTTCCCCCTTCCCACGAGCAGGGGAATCGCCCTCGCGGCAAGCTCAATACGCTATGGGACGAGAGAGGACCGACGACACCCTTCGCGCAGACCGAAGAACGAAAAAAAAAAAAAGATGCGAGAGACATGACGATGAGAGGTTGCCAGTGCAGGAAGTACGGTGTCCGCTACGTGCCGTTGCACGTTGGCGAGCTTTCTGCTCGTGTACGAGCTGCGTTGTGCGCTATCTACGGGGAGGGGGCGCGGAGTGCGTCTCGGCGAGCATGCAGCGGTTAAGGATGGGGGGGGAGGTGGGTGGCGCAGTGCGCGCCTTTTCCAGCCGACCCTCTCCTCATCTTTGTGAAGCAAGGGGGGGGGGGGGGGGCTCTCTCACATCCTCCGTTACACCACTTTCCCTATCTCGCACGTCTACTCCCCCTCCTCCTCCTCCTCTCTCTCTTTCTCTCTCTCTCCTGCTTGCTCCTCACCACACCACTGCTGCAACCTTGACACCACGCCATCCATTCCCCCCCCCTCCCCCCACAAGGAACGCCCTTCATTTGTATTATTATTATTATCGTCATCATTCATGGTTTCCTCTATCGGACAAGCCCCCCCCCCCCCCATCTAGCGAGTCTCGACAAGGTCAAGCAACCCCCCCCAAAAAAAAGCGCTGCCGCCACTTAGGCTGCTTCAGTTTTCTCCTTCTTTTCTTTTCCTTTGGTCCTTTTCTGTGTTGCCTTGCTTGGAGGCGCAGCACAGCCACACCGCTGCACGCTTCCACCAAGTAACGACCGTCTCTACCTTCACTGCTCGGCGCACCTGCCACCCCCATCTCTTCCACTCCTCTTCCCCTCCCCGTGTCTTCCTCGGCGCCGCCGCCCACAACGTGCACTTTGCCCTCCCGCAGCTTCGACTCACATACGAGTCACCCGCCTCTCGCACCACTCAGCTACTTGCTCGAGTTCCAGCTTGCGCCCACCTTTCTTTTTTCTTCTCTGCAGAAGACTCTCCGCTACCCCCCCCCCTTCCCCTTTTGCTTCTCACGTCCCCCCCCGTACCGTTTTTTTTCCCGCCTTTCTTACCGGAAGTGCCTTCCACTCGGGAGGACGAGAAGCTGCAGCGGGGCTCGACGAGTCTCCGCCGTTCACCCGGTTCGTGCCTTGGCTCTCGTCGCATTTTATCGCGCTCGTGTGTGTGTGTGTGTGCGTGTGTGTGTGTTGTTTTCAGCTGGTTCAGTTGTTTGTGCGGCGGCACTGAGGAGGGCCTGATGGCGAAGTTGAGGAGATGGCTGAGTGAGCTGTGGTGGGCGTGGGAGTTTTTTCTCTTCATCCTCCGCGGCACGCTCGTCGCGGTGGCGGACCTCTACGTCATGTACATTCGCATCGGCCGCGTGTGGCTTGGAAAGCGCAACGAGGCCCCATCGCTGCTCCGAGGTGACCTCGTCCTGCAGCTGGCGAGCTCGTCGCCGCACCACAGCACCGCCAACGAACGCACCATTTTTCTTCAGCTCAACCACGCCTTCATCGATCGGCGGCTCTGGACCGGGTTGAACGCGGCCGGTGTGGGCCCATCCGCCATCGTCACGGGCGTCTCGCACGGCGGCATCGGCTTCTACACGGCGCTGAACCTGCTGCTCAGCGGGGTAAATGTGCACGGCGTCGCCCGCACGGCGCGGCAGGCGGAGCGGGCCCGCTACCTCCTCGCGAGCGCTGTGGACCGTCAGATCATGCTGCACAAGGAGTGGCGTGGTCGCGTCGGCCGCGCCACTGTGCACGTCTGCGACCTGAGCGACACGTCCGCCGTCTGCGACTTCAGCGACGCGGTCGCCGCCGACCCGGCCCTGCGCATCATCGTCTGCAACGCCGGCCCCATGTGCAGCCCCCTCAAGCTCTCGGCGCAGCACCTGGAGGAGCAGTTCGCCACGCACCACGTCGGGCACAGCCTGCTCGTGCTCCGACTCCTGCAAAGCCGTCTTCACGCCGCCAGGTCCCGCTCCATGGCCGTTGTGCGGACGCCGCCATGGCGCATCGTGGTGCTCGCCTCCGCCGCGGCCGCCCCGGCGAACCCCACGGACGCGACAACGTTCCACGAGTGGGAGAGCCAGGAGGCGCTGGAGGCGCACTGCAGCCGCTTCAACGGGTACGGCAACGCGAAGATGTGCGAGCTGCTTTTCGCCTTCTCGCTCGCACGGTTCATTGACCGCCAACTGATGCTGGCTGCGACGTGCACGGTGAACGTGCTGCACCCTGGCCCGATCCGCAGCCGCGTCATCCCGAACAGCCAGCTGCCGCTGCGGTGGCTGCTCGACGGCGAAGTCGCCGCGCTGTTTCGCATGACCCCCGTGATCGCCGCCATGTACGTCACCGACCTCGCCCTCTCCCGGCGCTACGAGCGCACGAGCGGCCACTTCTTCCGCATGGGCGAGGATCAGACCGTCTACTACTACAACATGGTCCGCGACGCACGGCAGCGCACCGGCTTCTACGCGAACTCCACCCTCTTCCCCGGCATTCCCGGCCCCGCCGTGTCGCTGTCGCTGGAGAAGCAGTGGTGGCTGTGGTCGGCGACTCTGAAGTACTTTGCAAGCAAGCAGCTCCTTGACCCACGACCCTTCTCGCTCTTCTGAGGCGGCGGAGCGGAGGACGGGGGATGGGGAGAGCACGGGGAACGGCATGAGTCCCTCCCTCCTCCCTTCCCGTCACGCCGCCTCCCAGCTGTTCATTGACTCTGGTGCCATTTCTTTTCGTTTATGTCTTTGACATTCGCCGATACGCAGACAGACGACTGTGCGTGTGAGTGGACGAACGTGAGTTCGCCTCTGTGTGGCAGGAAGGAGGGGGCCCTCGCTGTGCGCGTGTCTCCGCCGCTTTCACCTCCTGTCCCATGCCTCGCATCAACCTGTATTCGCCACCCCTTCCCCATTTCCTCGTCCCTCTCCCCATCTTCACAAAACTCACCGCACATACGGCAACGGGGCTGCGCGTCGCGGCATCATCGCAGGCTGCTGATGCGGCGCCTCTGTGAGGCCCGAGGTACCGCTGAGACCAGCCCCAAATGGGTCGTGGCGGTGGACATGGAAAGTGCAGCACCCCCCCCTCCCCCGCCTGTCCGAGAACTGCCTTTCACTTCTCCCTTCCTGGGAAGAAATGGCGCCAAAGTTGATGGGCTTGTTCTCGAGGAAGTGAAGCCGACCCACGTGCAAGAAGCCGGGGCCATGTTTTTTTTTCTTTTCTGGCGTCTGTGCCGGCATCGCAAGTCCCCCGTCAACTCTACCCCCTCCCTCCCTCTGTTTCTCTTCTGTCTGGACGTGGCCAACTCATCTGCGTCCCCACCTATCTGTCTCCTTTGCCTCTCCACAACCCACCACTCACGCACTCCCTCACCCACCCACCTACCCCTCCCCCTCCCCCCCCGTGTACCCACAGCAGGAGCTCCGACACGCTCGTGCACGCGGCCGTCTGTCTTCTCCCCGAGCGTGCAGGGGTTCGAGGTCTTCTGTTTTGGTGTCCCGTCGCCGCCTCTGCGTGGAAGCAGCTCGAGCATCGCGACTCCTTTTCTGCCACCTTAAGCCCTCTACGAGCCAGTGAGCCTCCATCCCCTCCTTTCTCCTTCCCCGCCCCCCTCCCCTCCCTCTCTCTATCCCCCCACGCGTGCGTCACGTATGACACACCTTCCGGCCCTCGTCAACACGGAGCAGGCGGTGGACGACACGCTGGACTTGTCGGCGTCTCCGCGGGGGCGACAGGCGGGGCTGAGTGGCAGTAGCATCACCGCCACCCGCCGGTCCTCGACGCTCCCCGCGCTCTCCGTCACCACCGCCTCCTCCCTCCGCCCCGCGCGGCTGAGGGCTGCAACGGCGCACGACACGGCGGCCGCGCCGAGCGCGCCGTCCGCCAGCGACGCGGCGGAGGCGAACGTGCACCCGCTGCTTTACCAGCTCCTGCGCGACGCCGCGCCGATGGCGTTGGCGGGAGCGCTGGACGACCCCCCAGCGCCAGCAGCCGCCACCCCCCCATCCAACGCCCCCTCTGTCGCGGAGGCGGTCGAGGCGCTCGGCGGGCCGGACGCGGTGGAGGCGTTGTTTGAGCAGCTACGCGACATCGCCTGTGCCGGTAAGGGTGGGACGGGCGAGGCGGGCGAGGAAGCGGGAAGTAACGGTGACGCGGCCTTTGCTGCGGCCGTGACGGCCTGTGTTCGAGCCGCCTTCAACACCCCCGCCGTCTCCCTCGACGAGGCGGAGGTGACGGCGGCGCTGCACAAGAGTAGCGACGATGCGGCGTCGGTCGAGGTTGTGATTCCCCTCGACGGTACCAGCGGCGCGGCCGCACGGGCTCAGCACCGCCGCGGCGGTGATCCTTCCGCCTCCACGCGCAGTCGGCACTACCTTGTGCTCCGCGTTGCACGGAACCGCGGTGTCCTGGCCCTGCACGTCATCGACCTTTGCCTTCCCGAGGAGTCGCTGGGCAAGTGGCACCAACCTCCTCCCCCGATGACGAGTCTCAGCCGCCGCCTCGGCAAAAGCGCCAACGCCGCGGAGCGCGAGTCGCCGCCTGCAGCACCACTGCAGCTGGTGGCTCGGCAGACCCGAGCGCGCTCGC
Source organism: Tiliacea citrago (assembly GCA_963921375.1). Taxonomy (NCBI): domain Eukaryota; kingdom Metazoa; phylum Arthropoda; class Insecta; order Lepidoptera; family Noctuidae; genus Tiliacea; species Tiliacea citrago. The sequence continues at coordinate 2,595,425 of OY992811.1, forward strand.
AGCGCGGAGCAGGACCAGGATCACCTGTGCTTGTTGCACCGGTGTCCGCAGCGCTCGCCTCCGTGCCGGGCGACATGTCCCCGCGGTCACTCGTGACAGCAGCTGAGGTGAACGCCGCCACAGCCAGCCCGCGGCCCGCGCAGAGCCGGGGAGGAGCGGGCAAACGGCGGCGCGGCCATGCCCGTCGCACCAGTGCGACCGCGACGATGGGACTGGAGCAGCAGCTGGGTCGCGGCCGCGCTAACGGTGGTGCCGCAGTGCCGTTTGACCCGTCTCGGCCCGAGGCGACGACGCCCTTCGACGAGAGTCACCGACCTGTCACGTACAACGCCGCCATTGCCTTCCAGACATACACGTGAGGCTCGCAGAACGGTGCACCATGGAGGTTGCGCGCCGCTGATGCCGCGCTCTGCGCTCCTCGTGAGGTGCAAAGCGTGAGATGGCTGGTTTGTCCAACCTGGGAGAAGATTGGGACGCCCGTTCCCCCCCCCCCCCCCCATCGTTGGCTTCGTAGGCCTCCTTGCCCTTCCCCTTCCGCCCCCCTTCTCTCTTGAGTGAGCGGTCCCTTCCCGTTGTCGAGTCCGCAACAGCGTGTGACGCGCACTTTTTTTTGTTTGCTTTGTCGTCTTTCTCCTTCTCCACGACTCCCGCGCCGCGTGGCTGCTCACCTATTTTCCTATCCTCAACACACACACACACACACACACACACACTCAAACGCCTCCGTGGTGTGTACATCTGACAACGGGACCACCTGTCGCATGTACATTTTTCTTCCTTTTTTCTGGCAGGGCCGACACACGACCCCCCGCACTCCACAAAAATCTTTTTTTCTTTTTTTCGGGTGGTGAGGCCCTTTAGAGCCCCACACACCGCTTTCTGTTTCTGACGTGCACAAGCACATACACCTACTTGGAACCCTGGTGCCGTCTTCAGCGTCGAATTCCCCCCCGCCCCCTCCCCTCCTTCCCTCACTTCACTTGTTATGCAAGGTGCAGCTAGCGACGGCGGAGAATGACGATGACGACACAACTCTATGTGTACAGCTCCTCTGAAAAAGAACGAAAAAAAAAAGGCGCTCCTTTCAGACACATGCCGTGTTCTCTCTCGCTGCGGTGCGAGGTGCCGAACGTCCCACCCCCTTCAAACAACAAAAAAAAGGCCACTGCCGTGCACACCCACGAGCCGAAAAGCCGGACGTAAGGCACACGGCGGCGTACCGACATCCATCGAGGTGAGGAAGGAGGTTGAGGAGGAGAATGCGAAGGTCGGCGCGGTTTGTGGAAAGGAGATGGCGACCACAACACCCACTGCCTACGCTGTTGACCCTCCCTGACTCTTTTTTTTTTTCTTTCGTTCTTTGTTTTCTCTTCATCACCCCGTCACGCACCCCCCTCCCTCCACTAATGCTGATGCCCCGCGTACGCGCCGTCCCATTTCCTCGCCCACCATGCTCAACACTTGCTTGTCCTCACGCACACTGTTCTTTTTTTTTTTTACCACTCGACAACCGACGGCAACGAGCAAGAAACAAAAAGAGAAGGAAAAAACAACGTAGAGTGCAGGGCGCCATCCGCCCTCACTCCCGTTGACTTGTTTCCTGTTCGTGTCTTCTCCGCGTCCACTCCACTCCACTCCACGCGCACGCACACACACACACACACTGCTGCAACACCCTCCTCCCCCCCCCCCCCCCAAACGGTTCTCTCTCTCTCCCTCCCTCTGCCCAGTCACGAGGAGAAAAAAACACAACACCTTCCATTCCCAATGGCGACTGTAGACGTGCTGCAGCTCCTTCACCTGGCCTACCATGGCACCAAGGAGGAGCGCACGCGGGCCACGGCGGAGCTTGAGGCGGCGATGCAGTCCCCTGCCACAGGGCCCGCCTGCCTCCTCTCGCTGCTGCGTGCCGGCACGGAGGTGTCGCTCCCGGCTGAGCAGAGCCTCTCCGCCCTGCTGTACGCCAAGAACGCGCTGGTGCACCTGATCGACGACGAGGTGGTGAACGGCACCCCTGGCTTCCTGCCCGAGATGCAGTCGCTGCTGTTTGCCGGCATGTTCCGCGTGGCCGAGGGCCACCGGCGGGTGCTTCGCGCGTGCATCATGAACGTGACGAGCGGCTTCGAGTGGAACTACCTCGGCGAGCTGATGCCGCTCATCGACCGCGACCCCAGCGGCGTCGCCGTCGACGAGGCACTCGGCGCGCTCGAGCTACTCTACACGTACGCGAAGCGCTTCAAGACGCCTGGGCTGGTGCCGAAGCCGCTGAAGCTGCAGGTGTGCGCCGTGCTAGTGCGCAAGCTTCCGGAGTACGTTGGCTACAACGACATGCGGGTGTACAGGATTTTCTTCAAGCTATGCGAGTGCGTGGTGGAGAGTGGGCTGCAGCTGTCAAGTCCCAAGGACATGAGCGCCAACGCCCTTGACACACTCTTCCAGCTCATGCTGGCCTTCCCACAGCAGCACTACGAGCCGGCGCGGGCGGCCGGCGGCAGGGTCTATTTAGAGTACGTCAAGTGCATGAAGCGCATCGCCATGATCACGTACTCGATCGTCAACGACGCCACGCGGCGCAAGACGCCGGCGCCGGTCGCGACGCACTTCCTGAAGGCGCACAGTGCTGCGTTCCTCACGACGTGGCGGCAGTGGCTGCAGTTCTGTGTCTCCTCGCCAGACCGCCACTCTCACCACAAGTCGGAGATGTTCGCCCTGCGCTACGTGAAGCTGTGCACCATGGACGAAACCCTCTACACACAGCACCTACGCCCGAACGCGATGGAGCTGGTCGAGCAGCTGCTCTTCCGTACGTGTGCTTCAATGAGGAGGACGAGGAGGTGTTCGCCGACGACGGCGACCTCGCCGACTACGTCAAGTACATGATGGAGGAGGGGTTTGGCAATGCGGAGCTGTCGACGCGGCAGGCGGCCTCCAACACGATCCTGGCGCTGCTGGGCAACAAGAAGAAGTTCCACGACCCAGCCCCGCTGCTGCAGGCGTTGCTCGGCGTGTTGACCGGCGGCTTCGAGTCTGCTGACGTGACCACGCCCGCCGGCAGCGCGCGGCTCTTCGGCTTCCTGCACCTCCTCTCGATCCTGCGCAAGTTCCTCAAGGAGGTGCCGGCAATCTGGCAGGGGCAGATGGCGCAGGTGCTGATGCGTTACGTTGCCCCGTGCCTGCAGCCCAGCATCCCCTCCGTTGCCATCCGTTGCAAGGCGGTGGTGGTGTGCCAGCGCTACAGCAAGGTGCCGATGCCGTCGGAGGCCGACTTCGCCTCCTTCATGCAGATGATGTGCGGCCTCGTGCAGGACGGCGAGATGCGCGTGCGGTTGGCCGGCATCGACGCGATGTGCACGCTGCTCGAGATGAAGCGGGCGCGGCCGTACCTGACCCCGATCCTCGTCCCCCTGGTCGAGGAGTGCCTCGTGTTCCTGAACAAGGTGCAGACGACCTTTGTGCCGCTCGTCATTCTTCACCTCGCCACGCACTTCGCGCCGGAGCTGACCCCCGTGATGGGTAAGCTGGGCCACACCCTCGTGCAGCACTTCCTGGCGACGATGCACGACCTGGAGCAGCAAGAGGCGGCCGACGGCGCGTCCCCGCTCGAGGACGGCACGGTCGATGTGAGCGTGTACGAGCAAGCCGCCTTCAGCGCCGACGCGCTGCTCGACACCATCTTCACAGTCGTCACGAGCTGCGGCGAGAACAAGGCCGCCTTCGAGAGCGTGCGGGCCGACGTGCTGCGTCTCATCAAGCACGTCTTGCAGCAGCCGGACAACTACGACATGATGGAGAAAACGCTGTCCATCCTGCTTCACGTGCTGTACTTCTCCGAGACGTCCATCCCGCCAGAGTGCTGGGAGCTGCTGCCGCCCATCTTCGCCCTAGTCGACTCCGGCATCGGCGTCGACTTCTTCCACTCCATCTCCGAGGTGCTGGACAACTTCATCTCGGCAGCTCCGGCCGCATTTCTCGGAGACGCCGCGCTCATGACGGCCACCTACAAGATGTGCGAGAAGATGCTCATTGGGAGGGTGGTGTGCACGCCCGAGTGCCAGCTCGCCCCGGCCCAGCTCATCGAGGCCATGCTGCACACAGCGGAGTCGCACACGGCGTGCCCTGGCCTCTTCGACCCGTACCTGCCCCAGTTCGTCCAGCTCCTGCTGCAGTCGCTGCTCCACCCCGACATCCAAGGCGCCGACGTGCGGGTGCGAATCTGGGTCATCGCGGCGCTGCTGGACTGCTTCTACTACGACGCCGCCACCACCTTCCAGGTCCTCGTCCACGTCAACGCCTACCCGAGCTTCTTCGACGGGCTCGTGCACTTCTTCCGTGGCTGCCTGCAGGACGGCGGCGCGCCAGGGCCATCGTCAGCAGCCGGGCCCAGCGGTGGCGGCACGAAGAAGAAGACAAAGAAGGACGACGCTGGCGAGGTGGTGGAAAACTTGTCGCTGCTGACGCGGAAGGTGACCATCCTCGGCCTCACGTCGCTGCTCACGTACGCCACCACCGCCCCACACAACGCCACGGCGCCTGAAGTAGCGGCGCAGCTAAGCGACTTCGCGGCCCGCTACGTCGACCCTCTGACCCGACTCGCCCAGTACTGCGTCTTCACGAACGAGTCGACGTACGCGCCGCGGTGCACGCTGTCGGAGGCAAACCTGGAGAAGATCAGGCTTGGCATCGAGGAAGAGATCGAGGACTACGAGGTGAACGATGAGGCTGTGCTCGGGGTCGACGGCGGTGACGACACCACCGATGTCTACGACGACGACGACGATGGCGACGGTGACGATCTCGCCGCGCAGGCTGGCCTGGAGCTGGACGAGGGCGACAGCTACGAAAGCCCGATCGACGACATCAACGAGGTCGACTTCTTCCTGACGTGGGTGCGCGCGCTGTCGCAGCAGGGCCCATCGTCGTCGCCGGCGGCGGCGGCGGCAGTGCACGCGGTGCTGCGACCCGAAGGCCACTACACTCGTGCCGCCGTTACCGCGGGCCGCTACCGCACCCTGTGCAAGGAGCTCGAAGAGGCGACCAAGGCGGACTTCCATGCACGCGCGGCACCGTCAACAGCGTGATGTGATGGGAAAGCTCGAAAAAACACCTGCACGGCTAACTTGGCGGCCTCAGCACGTTTCACTTTTTTTTTCTCTTCTCTCTCTCCTACTGCGCATAACCGAGTAAGAAATGCCGCGCTCCACGTGGAGGAGACGGCTGCCGTTGGTGTGTGAAGTGAAAAAAAAAAGGAAACAGGATGGGACGCGTGGAAGGTGGGGGGGGGCTCAAAGCGGTTGCAGGGACGAAGTGAAGAACGAGCAACAACGACGACGAACTCGCTCATGTAGCTCTGCCTTTTTGATACGGTCGCGTGTTTCCCACGCTTCGTCCCTACCTCCCTCCCCCTTCCCCTTTCGCAAATTTGGATCCTTGTACTCCTCAACCCAGCTTTAAAGACACCAACATCAACAACAACAAAAAAAAAACCTGCGCCGAATCGAGCACTTGAGCTCACCACCGTGCGTGCTCAGAGACAGGACTGCGCGAGACAGCTGAGGATTTAAAGAGTGTGGGTGAGGACGGGCTCGCAAGAAAGAATGTTCCAAAGAGAAGAGGGTGAGGGGGGGGGAGAAGGGTAAGAGATGCTGTGAGTGTGTAAGCCTGTAAGAGGGTTCAGAAGAATCCACTTGGCAGCAATGCAAAACAATGAGGGAAGGGAACTTCTTTCCCCCTCCCCCTGGGCCGGTACCTCCGTGTGTGTGTGTGTGTGTGTGTGTGTGTGTGTATGAGTGTGTGCAGGTCGCCGCTGACGCACGACGAGACTCCCCACGACAGTGCCGGTGCCTGACTCATTCCCCCATCGGTTTGCTGGAACGTTAATCGGGACCCCGTGAGCTCATGTGTGGGCTCTCTTCCGCGGCTGGGCGTCGTGTGTTCTTCTCTGTGACTTGTGAGTGTACACTCCTCCAATGCCCCTTTATGTCAATCCTGGTCCTCTCTCTCTTTCCCCTTTTCCACCTTTCACTTGCGTTCTCGTCCCTTGCGCTGCTCTCCATTTCGCACACTCCCACGGGGGCCATCACCGCCGCCACCGCCGGCGCCACCACGGCGACTCTCTTCACCTCGCCTTGCCCATCGCCGCTCCACCTTTGTCCGTCCCTCTCTAGTAGTATCTCGCACCGATCGCTGAGTGAGCTTGCGCGCACCCTATTGTCCGTCACCTCGCCCATTGCCGCCTCCCCTGACTTTCAGGACGTGCGCGCACGTTTCCCCGCACGCGTACAAGCCGCAACGGCTGCTGTTCTTTTTTTTTCTGTCTTTTGCAGCAGAGAGGCCCAATAACGTGCTCCTGCGTTATCTCTGCGTGTGGCGTGCGCGGTGCCTCTTGACCAGGTGTGTGTGTGTGGGTGTGTGGGTGTGTGGGTGTGTGTGCCTGATGGTAAATCCATTGTCGTCTTCCCGCCACCCCTCTCCCAGCGCTTGTTTGGGGCCGCACTCACCTCACCTCTATCTTCCTGTATAACGAGCAGCCTCAACACCTCTCTCTCTCTCCCCCGAGGCCGTCGCCTCTGTGCGCGTCCCATCCCCTCCTTGCTGCGAGCCCGCCAGCTCTCCCTACCTCTCCTTCCTTTGCCTCCCAGTTTGCATCTCTTGCCCCCCCCCCTCTCTCCCTCCTCCGCACCTCGCACGCCCCCCCCCCTCCCCCCCCCTCTCCTCCTCCTCCGCCTCTGTCTCACTTTTACCCCCCCCCCTCGCCCCACGCTCTCAGCACATCTGCTCCGTAGTCACGTAACTCGTAAAGAAGGGGAATCGGTGGAGACGTCAAATCTCGTGTGTGTGTGCGGAATATTCTCAACAAACAAAAAGAAAAAGAAGAAGCAACAAAACAAAACAGAACAGAACAACAAAAAAAAAAAACGAAGAGGCGCATCTGTGTTGTGTGTGTGTGTCTGTGTAGATTGCTTGTGTGTCAATTTCATTTTTTTTTTCTTCCTCGTCGTTTTTTTTTTTTCTCTCTCCTTTCCTTTCCTTTCCTTGGCTCCGCCAACCTCCTGCTAGTGTGTGTGTGTGTATGTGTCTTGTTGCGTCAAGTGGACGCCATTCTCTATAGCTCGCCTCCTTCGTTTTTCTCCCTCCTCCCTCCCCATATCACCCTCGTTACCCCACCCCAAACCAACTCTCTTCCCTTCTTTTCTTGTGTGCCCCCTGCCCCCCGTCCCAAGCCGACGCGCTCACGATCTCATTCTGGTTTCCAGACTCTCCCATCGCGAACCCCCCTCATACCTCGCAGCACCACACGTCGTTTCTTTTTTTTTTTTGCCTCCCTTCTTCTTTCTTCCGGTCTCTCTTGCGCTCCTTCTTTTGGGTTTCTTCCCTTTTTTTTCTTCTGTGCTCCCTTCCTGTCGTCGTTGAGCTGACCGACACACACACACACCCACACACCACCGTGTCTCGCTGACCTGTGGTTGTGTTTCACATTGAGTACTGTGACTGAGCCACTGGGCCTTCACTCTTTTTTTTTCCCTCGTGGTTTCTGTTCTTCTCCCTCCCTCCTCAAGTCGTTCCTGACAAGCTGCCCTGTTCGCTCTGGCCTGCTCGGCTCCTGTCTACGGACCTCCTGCAGCCACTTCCCCGCCCGCCCGCCCCCCAGCCACCAGTCGAGGACTCGAGGCCGTCCCCCCCCCCCCTTATCGGTTCGTGTCATTACCTGCGACAACCATACACACTATCAGGCATTTCCACGCTCCGCTCTTTTTTCTTCTCCCTCCCTTCTCCTTCTCCTTCTCCATTCATCCTACCATTATTGTGTTGTGTGTCGTGTGTTGTGTGCTGTTGTTGTACGTGTGTGTTTTGCAGCCGGTGACCACAGTCAGCTTCGCTGCTACGCCTTTTGACCCACACGAAACACCAGCCAAGGGTGCGTCACGCGCGATACAGCGTGCTACCTGTCCCTGACCTCTTGCGTGTTTGTGTGTGTGTGTGTGTGTGTGTGTGTGTCCTTTCAACCTGCGTGACTTTCGTTTTTTTTCTTCTCCCTCTATCTCCCTGCCGCCATTTCGTGTACTTGTACCCCGCCTTGTGGGGCCACCCTCACATCGGTGCTGCAAGCGTCCCTGCTGACTTGCTGACCCACAACACGTGCTCTCATTTTTTGTTTTCTTCTCTCTCTTTCCTCTTTACCTTTCTCCGTTGTTTCACCTGCGCCAACATTTCCCTTAACCCCCCTTCCCTTTCTCTATCTCGCCCGTCTTTTGTTTTTTTGTGCTTCGTTTTGTTTTGTTTTGTTGGTTTGTTTCATCTCTGTGGGTCTGCGTTAGTGACGCTGTTCGTTTTTCTTTCTTTTTTTTCTGGTTACTTTCACTGTGCTTCTCCTGCTCTCTGCTCCTCGATCGACTCTCTTCTTGTCTCTCTGTGTGTAGTGTGTGTGTGTGTGTGGGCCTGCTACCTGGCTCGCCCCGTTGCTCGGTGTCTTTTCTTTCACTTTTTTTTCTCCCTTTCTTCGTGTGGTGTGTGTTTGTGTTTTGTGTTTCCGTTGTCAGTCAGTGGCGGCGCTGACGCCGTCCCCCTTCCCCCGCCCTTCTCTTGCAACTGCCGTTTACGATTCATTTGTGATCTCGCTCCCCCTCCTTTCCACAGACACACACACCGCCTCCCTCCCTCCCTCCCTCCCCGGGGGGTCTCCGTCTCTGTCGCAGTCCATGTAAAGGCGCGCTTGCTTCCCCACCCACCCCACCAACCCACCTCCTCCTGTGGATCAAGGGCGTTCCTGTGTGCGCGTCAAGTGTGCCGCTCTTGTTGCTATCGTATAGCATAGCTGGCAACCCTCCCTCTCTCCTTCTCCTCGCATTCTTCTGCTGTCTCGTAGATCCTAATCGCTGACACGCCGTCTTGTGGTGTTCCTCTCGCGTATTCTGCTTCATCGAACGGGTGTGCGTGTGTGTGGTTGTGCAGGGTTGGGGTTGCCCCGTTTCGTGCGGAGAAGCCACTGCGCTTTTTCGCTCGTCGTCAACGCATTCTGCAAACCGCCAGCCGTGTTGCCCCCTCTCCTGCCTTGCCCCCTTGCCCCCTCCCACGCCTAGCTCTCTCTCCCTCTCGTGGTCTCTTGGGTGCCTCTTTGTTTTGTTCGTGTCTTCCCTCTGCACCTCTTCATCTCTCAAGTTTTTTTGTTTTTTTGTTTTTTTTCTTCCTCTTGCGTTCCGTCACGTCCCTTCTCTTCTTCCTTCACCCCCCCCCCCCTCCGCCGCCAGCCTTCCCACCCCACTCACCCGTTCGTTGGTAAATGCTGCCGCCTTGTTCTCCTACACTCTCTTCCGCTGACCGTCTTTGCTTCGCCTAGACGTCTCTGCTGTGGGTTTCTGGGTCCTCCTCCTGCCTTGTTATTAAGCCCCCCCCTGTATACCGTCTCGTCCCTCCCCCTCCCCCCTCACCCTTTCCTTTTCCATCGTGTTCTTCTGTGGTGTTGCGTCTCTTGCTCGTGTCTTGCGCTCTCTCTCGACGCCCTGTATTGTTGTTGTCACCGCCGTCTTGTGTCCATCAAGCTCACCAGGTCGGTACCGCAAAGCATATCTTCTCCTTTTCTGCGTGTTTCTTTCTTTCTTGGTGTTTTGTGTGCGTGCGCTTGTGTGGTGTCAATCCATCCCCTTCCCCCCGCGCGTTTCCACGTGCGTCTGTGTGTGCAATAGAGAGAGTGAAGGAGAACGTGCCTCGCCGAGGTTTCTTGGCGGCCCGCTCCCCTCCCCCCCCCCCCCCCCCACGCCGCCTCTAGCTCTACTCCTCCCGCTGACCGCGTCTCTGGTTGCATCGCCTCTCTCTCTCTCACACACACACACACACAGCCGCGGACCTCCGTGACACCCTCTGCCCTTGTCCTCCTTCGTCACCTGTCACCTCCGCCTTCCTCTCCCTCTCTTTCTTCCCTGTCGCCTCGTTCTTTTTTTTTTCTTTATTTCCTTCTTCTGCCGTGCCCCCAGCTCCGTCCACTCCGCCGCGGTCAGACGTGCGTCACGCGCTTGCTTCTCCTGCTTTTTCATAGTTTTCCCGCCACTCGTTCTCTCGTTGTTGCCTCTGTGTGTGTGTGTGTGTGTGTTTTGTCCCTGTTTCTTTTTTTTTCTCTTTGTTCTTTCGAGCACTCGGCACCGCGTCTGAGCCAGGGTTTTGGCGCACGACACAGTCGAATGGGTAACAACGTCTGCGGCGCGGACAGCGACGCCATGGACCCCGAACTGCCTAGCTTTCTCCGGCAGCCGGGCCACCGACGCGAGGACGATGTCGTGGAGCGCGAGGCAAGTCAGTCCTCGCCACAGCTCGCCTCCTCCAGCCCCCACTCCGTTCTACTAACGGCGACGACGCCGTCGTTTCGCTTCGTTGGCGTTCCCAACGCGCCACCGCACAAGGGCTCCACGTCGAGCCTTCAGCAGTCGGTTCAGCGACGGTTCGTGCGCCAGCCGATGCCCTCCTCGTCCTCCTCGGCGAACACCCTGCACGCGACGCTACCGCCACTGCACAAGTCGCCACCGGCACTGCCGCTCATGCCCGTCATGGTGACGGCCCCCAACACGCCAACAATGCAGCCGTTGTCGCCGGACTCGAAGGGGCACCGCCGCGACACCGTCGAGGGCAGCACCTGCAGTGCCTTTTCCCTCTACTCCGCAGAGAGCACGACGCGTGATCTGCCGCTGCTGCCGCCGCCGCTGGAGAGGGTGACGCTCTTCCGCTCGATCAGCCCCGCGACCTCTGGGACGGACAGGCCTGCGGTGAGCAAGACGGCCACGCTGCAGGGCTGCGCTACCGCGTCTGCCACCACGAGCTTCGGCGCCAACACCACCATCGATTCCCTCCCCCCCCGGTGCCGATGACGCGTCGGCACAAAAGTCGAGGGTGCCGTCGCCGATCATAAACCCGTTCCGCCGCAAAAAGAGCAGCCGCCTCTCGGAGGCGCAGTCGGTGGCGGAGGGAGGAGGAGGAGAATACCGCCTGGAGGCCGCCATGCGCGGCGCATCGACTGCCACGCTGGAAGGGGCACCGAGTGCGTGGACGATGGATAGCGGCAGCAGCTTCACCACAGCCTCCACCGTCACCACCGCCACCACCACCACTACCAACGCCACCACGGCACTAACGGCGAGCCCCAAGACGGCACACCTTGTATCCAACGCGCTGCTCGACCTCAGCTTCGACTCCCGCGCCTTCGCCGCTGGCGACGCAAAGCGCGGCTGTGAAATCCGGCGACTGGGCGTTCGGCTGCAGGAGCTCCAGCACGAGCACAGTCTCCTCACGTCCGCCTCCCCGGCGCGGCTCACGCCCCCGGGGCGGCGAGCGGGAGGAGGGGGCCACGCTGACACGACCGAACTACTCGAGGGCTTCAGTGACTGCTTCTCGCGCGCCGCCACCGCCGTTGACCGGGCCTCGGCGTCCACGACACAGGGCTCGGCGTCGCCGACGGAGAGCGGCGTGGCCCGCACGCACCTCTACGCTGAGACGGTGAAGTTCGTTCACCTCATCCGCGAAATCCACGACGCCCGCTCCGCTGCCCGCTCCGGCTACACGTGGTTCCGGTGGGGCACCTTGCCTCCCATCCTCGCCCCCGGCAGCGGCGACGTCGACGCACCGAGCAGCCTGGCCAGCGGCGCCGTGCCGCTTTCTGTGACGCCGTCGACCCAACCGTCTGCCAGCCAGCACGACAGCGTGACGGCGGCCGTCACGGTGACAGAGGCGCAGCTGCGCAGCTCTCTGACGCGGCGCGACCCCAAGAAGGCGCTGGTGCAGTGGAACCCGTACGAGCTGCGCGAGTCTGACCCCTCCCCGACGTCGCCGATGTCGCCGGAGTGCTTCTGCGGCTACCAAGCGGGCAACGTCCTCGCCGACGGCGCTGGGGCCATCTCGGCGACAGAGCAGTCACGGCTGTTGGACATGGGCTTTGCGACCACTCGCAGCGGAGATGCTTTTATCGAGTCGCGCGTGACGCTGCCGTCTGCCTTCTCTGAGTCCGAGACACCGCCGCTGCCCACGACGTCTCAGCCGTCGGCACGCCCCAGCACGTGCAACGCGTCGTCGGTGAGGGAGAACCTGCCGCTGCTCAACGAGTCCAACGGGACGCGCAGCTCGAGTGCCGGGCCAACGCGCACCACAAGCGGCTCCACCTCGAACGAAAGCCTCCCCTTCTGCCCCTTTCACGTTCCCCACCGTCCGCCAAGCATTCTTGTGCGCGGCAAACCCGACCGCAGCCACAACCCCTTCGTCACCTCCCCCACGCGGCAGCAGCAAGCCGCGCTGGAGTTGATGCAGGTGGACGTGCCGTCCTCGGCCCCCGCGCCGACGCCGACGCCCAACAAACTGACAGGCCCTCGCACGCCAGGCCCCACCGCGAGGCGCGCGGCCAGCAGCTTGTTCCTGGGTGGTTCCACCGCTCGGCATTCCATTATCGGCGCTGGCGTGCCGCACCGCCGGCAGCTGGCAAAGCGCGCTCTGGAAGACAACCAACTCTTCTTTGAGCTGCGCTCGAAGCAGAGGACGGGGTCGTGAAAAAAAGGGTGTCGGTGGCGTCGTAGGCGCGGCGCACGGAGAGGGCCGTATCTCCTTTTGTGACATGGGGATGGGGGGTGCGAGACAGAATTCCGTCACAGTGACCCGCTCGTAGACGCTGGTTTTGAAACCCTCTCTTTTTTTTTTTGGTGGGTGTACGTGTGTGTGTGCGTGCGTTCGTGGGTGCGCCGCTGACGCCACCTCTTTCGTGCCACGCACCCCCCCCCCTTCACTTATCTACTGATCTTGTGAAACTGCAAGGTTGTGTGGGTTTTTCTTTTTTTTCTTTCTTCCTTTTGCACTTTGCTGACGTAGCAGGTCGAGTGTTCTTTTTTGTGTCTTTGTTTGTGTCTTGGATTTGTGGTGTTTGTGCACTCATCTTTCTGTGTTTGTCTGTCGCTCTTACCGTGCGTCTGTGTGTGTGTGTGTGTGTGTCGCTGTCGTAAGAAAGTGAAAGACTCCGCTCTTTTTTTTTTTGCTTCTCTGGTTTTGCTTGTTTGTGAGGGTGGTGATGGACTTGCGAATGCTGCCCGGCTGACAGCGCAGTAGCGTGTCCCCGTGTCTGTCCCTCACTCTGTCCTCGCTCCCCCCCCCCCCCGTCCCCTTGTCCACACTCTTCAACGTTTCCTATGCCGCTGTTCCCTCGATCCCTGCGTGCGCTGCTGATTTTCCTTCCCCCCCCCCCCCCCCCGTGGTTGTTTCATCCTGTCCTGACTTCCTTTACCTACCGCCTCCCCCCCCCCCCCCCCTTCTCGCTCCCACTTCTTCGCTGCGTTTTTTTTTTTGTTGGTGTGTGTGCGTGTACAGCCCTCCGCTTTCTCGCCGTCGTCATCGTCCTGCTCTTCCTCCCTCCCCCCTCTCGCCCCTCTCGCATCCTTGCAACGGTGATCGTGCTTTGCAGACGGCGATGCAAGCTACTAGGCAGCAAAGCTCGTGATGCGGCTTCCAGTCTCCGTGCATTGGTGCAGCCATCCAGAGGAGAGTGTCGGGGGGTTGAAGGGGGGGGGGGTGAAGGGGATTGACGGTGTCCCGCGTGCTCTTCATGCATACCCACCTTCAGTATCCCGCGGAGCCCGTACACCTGCCTCTCCCCCCTTCCTCCGTCTCCCTTCGTGATACTTCTCCACATGCGTGCCCACACATACACACACACACACACACACCGCATTCCTTCACACCCACGCCCAACTGTTTTGAACGGTCTTTTTCGCTCTCAGCCCTTGCCTCGTCTTTTCTTCTTCTTTTTTTTCCTGCCCGTCTTAGAGCAGACAGGTGCCACCACTGCACCACCGCCACCACTTCCTCCTCTCTGTAGGGCCTACCTAGCATTGCGACTCTCCTTAGGTGTGTGTGTGTGTCTGTGTATGTGTGTGTTGATGAACTGTCTGCGCTTGTACGGCTTTGGTTTTGTAATGGTTCTGCCTCTGTGTGTCTCTGTGTATGTGTGATACTGTCTTCCTTGCTTTCTATCAGCTTTACGCCTCGTTTTTTTTTCCCTTTGTTTGTTTTGTTGACACACTTGTCAATGCCACTCTAGAAGTCGAAGCTGATTTTTTTTTTCTTCTTCCTCCTCTCACCACTAATACTCCACAGACACACACAGTCTAGGTGCCTTCTCTCTCTCTCTCTCATGCTCTACAACATGTTTTCCTCTTTTCTATAATGATACACATACCAAGACACACGGACACACGGAAACACACACACACACACACACACACACACACACAAAGAGAGACACATGCACGTACGATTTCGGGAAGCGCGACGTGGCAGAGTGTGATGCACAAACGCGCAAAAAGAGACGTACGAACAGCGATTCTTTTTTTCTCTCTCTCTGTCTCTGTGTGTGTGTGTGCCTGTGCGTGTGCGTGTTTCGCTACCCGACGTGTCTGCCTGCACCGGTGTGCGGTGAGGTTCACGGAGCGGTTCTGCGCGTGTGTTCGCTGCTCTATCAAAACAAAAAAACAACGTCGTTTCCATCTCGTAACATCAAAAGAACTGCACGATGTGGCGTGTGACGTCTCGGCGCGGCCTCACCTCAGCACTCCTGTCCACCCCCCGGCGTGCCTCCGTCCCTCCAAGCCGTCTCGTCTATTTCTGTTTCCGCTTCACCTCTGTGTGCGTGTTAACCCCGACAGCGGTGGGCCACGCGCAAAACCAATGCGGAGAGGACGCTTGGGGAGGCCGGAGGCGCAATAGAGGAAGGACGGCTCTGCACGACAGCGTCTCCCATCCAGCTCACGCTTCGTGCAGATGGTCCGTGGCGAAGTGCGGAGACAGCTCACCCTCCGCAATTTCACGAAAAGAGAAGAAAAAGAATGAGCCCAGACATACAAAGATCACGTCCTTCCGTAACGCGTGCAAGATACACTTGGCATAGATTCATCTCTTTCTTGTTTGTTTGTGTGTTTCTCTTGTAGCTTTTGTGCCTCTCAAAGTTTCTTTTTTTTTTCGTCGGAGCGCAACGCAAGCTTGGTGCGCCGCACGGCGGCCCCATATCCAGCCTCCAGAGAGCCCCCCCCCCTCCCCTTCGGGCTCTCGTAGTTCGCCTCAGAGGAGGGGGCTGCATCTGCTTGTAGCGTTGATCCGGCGGATTTAATCGTCTTTTCTTCTCGTAAGATGCGGCCTGCAACGATCTTTTTTTTGCCTTTTGTGTTCTCTTTTCGCGCCCTTGTTTTCGCTGCCTACATTTTACCCCTCCTCCCCTCCACTTCCCTTTTGTGCGTTGAGGAAGGCGCGAAGACTTGTTGTGAGGGGAGCGACTACGTGGTCGTGAAAGTACGACGTGCACGTGAGATGTGCGAGGTGAATGGCGCCGTTGAAGCACCCACCGCAGTACCGCAGTACATACAATGCCGTCCGGCTCATGTGAAGGTCAGCTTGCGGTACAGATTGAAAAAACACAGAAAAAACCTCCGCTCTGGTGTCCTCACTCAACACTCTATGGCACTCGAGTAGGCCCACCTGTACCCGTTTCCAAGTCAAAATCACCCGTTCATGTGTGCGCCTCCATCACGAAAGACCCCTCTTTCTCTTTTTTTACGCACATCCACACCTCTCACGCTTGCACCGTCTCGCCCCCGCCCCCACCCCTTCCCCCTTACCTCAACGTCTTCCCACGTCTCGCATGTCGCGGGGCCCCTCTTCTCCCCCCCCCCCCTCCTCACTCTGACGATGCATCAAAGTGCTTCGCTTGTCCTGGCTTTCGGTCCACCCAAAGGCCTGTGCAGGCTTGCATGTCACGCATGCGTCGGTGTGCCATTATTGCCCTTCCCTCATCCCTTGTTGCTTCTCTTTCTCTCTCCCCGTACCCGTTTCGCCCAACCTTGTTTGATGTTCGTCTCTGACTCGAGGGGATGGTACGGCTTTGACGTGTGGACCGCGTCCGCCTGCTTCACCCCCGACGTGTCTGCGCGCATCTTTCGGGCTGATTTTTTTTTTGGCTTTTGCTTGCTCCTTTTGCTCCTGCCTTTCATGTCTTCAAGGGGGGAGGGGGACGAAGTGGTGCCTCTTCACCCTACTCCCCCTCCCCCCTACTCCCTCTACCCCGTTGTCTTCTCTTGCTCGCTGGCTGTCTTTCCTTTCCTTTCTTTCTATGCGGCGCCACTCGCTGTGCCGGACACGACGAAGGGGCCTCCCCTCCCCTTCCCCACCTTTTTGTGTTGTTGCTGTTTTGTATATCTTGTGTGGGCTCCTCTGATGGCGTCCTGTGATGCACCTCTCTTTCCGCTGTGTGTGTGTGTGTGGAAGGTGGTGGGGTGGGGAGGGGGGGGGGTTCTGCGTGACTGCGTTGGCGGAGCTGGTGTTGTAGCTGCTGTTGCTGGGTACAGACAGGCTCTTTTTGTTGCTATTGTTGTGGGTGTCGCTGATGGTGTGTCTTCTCGAGACGGGGGGTGATAGAGTCTCGACTGAGCGTTCGTCGTGTGCTTACCTGCTATCCCCTCTCAGCCTCCAGCCCCCCTCCTCTTTCCTGCTCGCACGCTCCCTTTCATCATATCATTTAGGTCCCCTTTCCCCGTTGTAAAGTCGTTTTCAAGTGTCCAGTGGACGCTACACTGACCCTGCTGTGCCGCGCTGATGTTTTCGCCCCTTTTCTCCCCATGCGCGAGTTGCCCCCTCCCCCCATCCCCCTCTGTCTGTCCTTTTTTTCTTCGATTTTCGCCCCCTTCCTTGTCCGTTTCCCGCTTCTATGTTGTGGTATGTCTGTCTGTATCTCTGTCTGTATGTCTCTGTGTGAGTGTCGTTGGTGCCTTTCCGCACGTCCCTCTGCCCTGCATCTCCTCATCCTGTTCTCGTCTTCAATATCTCCCCACCCTTTTTTTTGTGTGTTTGTTGTTGTTGTTGTTTTCCTCCGCTGGCCACCGCAAACCGAAGGCTCGGCTACGCCTGTCATTTAGCGACCCGCATGAGGTCGAGTGGGAGCGAGCCTCCCGCTCGATACACTCACTGTGTTGTTTCTTGTCATCTCTTTCAAACCAACCAACCTCCCATGCGCACGTCAACCCCCCCCCCCCCTTCTCCTCCTCCTCCTCCTTCTAGCCCCGTTCTTCCCTCTTCCGCCTCGCAGAGTTGTACATACATGCAATTGCCTCGCACGCCCACGTCCATGATCCTCCCTCCTTTCCCTATTTGTGTGGTTCGTGCCGAGTTACTCGAGCGCCGCTCACGGAAACGCGCAACAGTGCTGCTAAAAAAAAAAATGACGACCGAAGAGAAACAAAAGAAAAAAAGAACGAATGTGCGATGTGTGGACACAGACGACTGGAAGTCACTCGTACTGAAGGACCACCCGTCGCATCTCCTCTCCCCTCTCCCCCCCGCTCGGAGCGTGGTGGTGTATATGTGTGCCACACAGGCGACAACTCACGACACAGCCACATTGCTGGTGCTCGAGGGCTTGAGGTGCGTCGATCTGTCGGTGCAGCCTTCAGCAGGCACCGTCTGCCGAGAAAGTTGAAGCGAAGATGATCGTGTCCGGTGGCGATACCTGAGGTGGCGTCGGATGCGTCCTGCTTCATCAGCGTTGTTTTCCAGTGGCGCAAATTTCGCGTCTACCCTCCGCATGAGCGGCTACAGACTTACACTTTCCACGTGTGTGTTATTTTTTTTTCTTGTCCGCCTTCTCTCTCGAACAACAACTATCGCGGCCGGTCGCCTGCACACACACACACACACACACATAGGAAGTGCAGTCGCGTGCCAACACATCCGTGTCGCACGCCAAAGCCTGCGCCGCTCGCAGGTCTACTTTTTTTTTTCCCCCCTTCAATCAAGGTCTGGGCATTGGCAGCCTTGCTTGGTAGCCAGATGGACAGCGAACCGCTCGTCGACGAAGAGCAAGCGGTGGTGTCGGCTGTGCCTCCGTCCGACTCCCTGGAGGCTTCCTCGCCGCCTGACGGCCTCACCTCCACTTCCGCACGGGCTCCGTCGCAGCAGCAGCAGCAGCTGGAGGCGGAGTGTGATGACGCAGAAGGAAGAGAGCCCAATACGCACAGCGCCAAGGAGTTGATTGGCGCAGACAACTCGACTCCCGCTGCCTCCACAGACCCGGAAGATCACGGCGACAACGAGAACGAGGACGAAGAGGGGGACGGGGACGGGGACGGGGACGGGGAGGAGGGCGATGGCGGCTACGCGGCGGAGTACCGCAGCCTCCTCTTCCGCGTCGCCGACCTCACCGCGCAGGAGGGGCAGCGGGGGCGCCAGAGCGACTTCGCACTTCGCATGGCGCAGCGGGAGGTGCGCCTTCTCACCGCCACCGCAGCCCAGCAGCAGGTCTTCCTCTCCAAGCACCAAGGCGCTGCTGCCGCGCCGCCGCCGCCGCTGGAGCACGAGGAGAGCAACCATGATGCACTCTCCACGTCGTCCCCTTTGTGCACGGCGGATGTGGCCCGGACTGTCGCGGCAGATGCGCGGCTGGCCGGACTGGCACACCGCATCGACGCCGCCCAGCAGCGGCAGCGACGCGTCACGGACGCCGTGGGGCTCCTCTCTAGCCAACAGCGTGCCCTGCGTGCGGACGCAGCGCACGAGGCGGCGGTGGAGGAGGTCGCGGCGGAGCTCCTGCTGCGACTCTGCGCATGGGCGAGTCTGCCTGCCCCGGACGCCAACGATGGCAGCGACCCGACAGTGGACGGCGAGGCCAGCACGGGTAACGTCTCCTTCAATGCGGGCGCCGAGGACGCCGTGCCCGCCGCCTCCAGCGACGTGTGGCAGAAGCACGCAAACGGGCTCGCCACGCTGGGTGGCACCCTGGCCAAGGTGCACGCCCTCTTCGCCGACGCCGAGTGCCGCGGCCACATGTCCGTCATCGCCACGGCACTCACCGAGGTGGGCCGGCAGTCGCAGCACCTGGTACAGGAGCTGCAAGGTCTCACGGCGGCGGAGCTGCACCTCGAAGCCGACCTTGCTCAGCGCCGTGGGTGCGCGCTCGAGTGGGGCCTCTACGCCGCCCACGCCCAGCAAGCACTCGAAACGCGCGACCTGTACGCCCCTGCGACGGTGGAGGAGATGCGGGCCATGGCGCTGCGCAAGGTGCTGCTGCGGCGTCGTCAGGAACTCCAGAGCGCGCTGGCTGTCGTACTGCTACGAGAGGCCGAGCTGCACTGCAGCAGCAGCAGCGAGGCAACAGAGGCAGCAGGAGCAACACGCCTCGCGGCCTCAGCACCACCCTCCGAGTGTTGCGTCTCCTCTCCACCGCACGAGGTGACTCCGGAGACCTGCAAGGCGACGGCGGACACGTGCAGCCGCTACGAGGGACTGCGGGACCGGCTGTGGCGTGAGCTGCTTTACCTCAAGAAGTGCGCGCGCCGCGAGTTTGGGCCGGCCTGGGTGGCCGGTGCGGAGGCCTGCGGTTTGGCATCCGCGACGGCTCAAGCCGGGGAGCGGACAGACGCACACGCCGTGGCGACCGTGCTGGAGGACGACCTGCGCCGCGCCACGTACGACGGCATCGCGCGCCTCCTCACCCTCGCCGCAACGGCGCAGGTGGCACCGCTGCGTGACTGCGGGGATGGGGAAGAGGCAGCGGAGCAGCCGGACGGCAGCCCAGGCCTCGAGGCCGCGGCGAGTACGGAGGCGGAGCAGGCGACCCCCTCCCCGCCCGGATCCCCGTCGTCTGTCGCGGAGTCTGCGGCTGCCGACCAGCCCTCCCCGCGACTCGAGGCCCGCGTGCGGGTGCTGCCGCTGCTAGAGGCCGTGCAGACCCACGCAAACTCGCTGATTGCCCTCCTCATCGAGAACGCCAAGCACTGGCAGCGGACGGTGGACGGTGTGGCCGAGGTCCAGCTGTGCGCCGGCGGCAGCGCCGAGGACGCGTGGCGGCGCACGGCCGACCTTCTCCTCCAGCGGTGCAGCGCCACCGGGGAGGACAAGACCGGCGCTGCGGTCAGCGCGGCCGCCACCAGCGAGGCGTCGCCGGTGCTGATGCATGAGCAGCGGCTGCTGGACCACATGCACACGGCACAGAGCAGCATCGTGGCCGCCATGAACGCGGCACTGGCCGGCCTACGGGAGGCGTGCGTCGCACCCCTCGAGAAGGAGCGGCAAGACGTCGCCGTGCTGCTCCGCCTGCTGCAGCTTGCGGACGAGTCGATGAGTACAGCATCCAGCGACGCCGTCCGATGCCTCACCACGACCTCCACACCGGCGCTAGAGAAGACCGTACAGCTGCTGCAAGTCAGCGGGCCCTCGATGGAGGACGCGGCGTCAGGCGATGGCACGGTGGATCCACTGGATGGGCCGCAGCTGTGTCTTCCAGGGCTGCCCCGCCACGTGGAAGCTGTGCAGGCTGCCCTGCGCCCACTCTCCGCGGCAACCATGGAGCAGCTCGCCGCGACCACGGCACCGATGCGCGCTGCCGTGTCAGAGACACAGGCGACGCTGGACCAGTACGCGCAGTACTCGATGGCAGAGGTGCCGACGCTGCTGGAGAGGGCGCAGGCAACGACTAGGGAGCTGCAATCGCGTCTGGCCGAGAGCCTCGCACGGGACAGCCAGTCCGCCGCCCTCGCCCTCGAAATTGAGGAGCGGCGAACAGCCCTCGCACAGGCCACGACGACGGAGCGCACCGCGCTGTCATCTGCCGTGCACCAGGCACGGGCAGAGGTGGCACAGCTGCAGGCGCGCGTTGCACACCTTCAGGCGTGCCGGGCCGTGCAGGCGGCCGAGGCTGAGGCGCGTGCGACGGTGGTGTGCGCAGCGGAGGCGGAGGCATGGCTGAGTCTCCTGGAGGAGGCCCCGCGACCGGAGATTGCGGAGGAGGAGGCCGAGGAGGAGGTCGAGGCGGAGGCAGCGGAGGAGGAGGTGGCGGTGGAGGTGGCCGAGACGGAGGCAGTGGAGGAGGCAGCGGAGGAGGACGAGGCAGTGGATGCTGTACAGGCCGAGGCTGCTGACGAGGAGGAAGATAAAATCGCTGAGGTCGTGATGAAGGAGGAGGAAGGCGACGAGGAAGGGAAGGGCGTCGGTGCTGACGACACGGGCGATGCTGCTGGTCCTGATGCTTCGACTGCGGCCGCGGATGACGAAGATGTGAATGACGGAGGGGAGGACGGGGAGGTGCAGGCTGTGAGGGGCGGAGAGGAGGTCGAGAGTGCGCCGGCCAGCGATGAAGACACCGGCGGCGCGGATGGCGGCGACGAAGAGGAGATGCCGCCGTTAGTCACTGCCGGGGCCGAGGAGGAAGAGGCCGCACCAGCCGCAGACGAAGCCTCGCAAGAGGAAGAGGGTGAAGAGGCAAGCACTGCAGAGAGCCCACAGGGCGAAGGAAACGCGGCGCCCGTCACCCCCGTACCCTCAACCCCACCCCCACCGCCACAGCCACAGCCCGTGCAGCCGCGGACACCACAACACACGCCTCCACCTCAGCAGCAGCAGCGTCAGCATCCCAAAGTGGTGTCCCCGCAACGGCTGGCCTCGCAGCAGCACACGAAGCAGCAGCCGCCCCCACCCAATCCACACCCCCAGCAGCACCACCACCAGCAGCAGCAGCAGCAACCGGTTCTGTGGTCCGCGCAACAACCGATGCAGCAACACGCTTTCCAGGGACAGACAAGCATCCTAGGCGACTCCACGGCTGGTGGCGTCTCGGCTGCTGCTTCAGCTCAGCAGCCGCCCGTCTTCGGAAGCCCCGGTGGGATCAGCGCGTTTGGCCCGGCCACGGGACCGGCCGCCCCCCCGCCCGTTTTCCCGTCGCTTCCGACAAGCCGACCCGTCCTCGAGAACAGCCCGTTCTTCTCCAACTTTGGCTTTGAAGAGGAGGACGGATAATGAGTGGTCGGAGCCAGTCGGCGCAGGGTGGAGTGGGTGTGGGTGTGGGTGTGGGGGGGGGGAGAGGACACCAGCCAGCGCTTCGGTAGGCCATCCTGCGGCCCTGATGCACTGCTTCTTTGTTCGTCCCTTTGAGTAACCTGAGGGGCACATCGTCACGCAAGACGCGCGCTGACCAAGCCACTGGAAACCGCATGAAGAGTGCTGTGTAGTCTGCGTGCTGATCGTCCATGAGCGATGAGCGCACGTTTGGGCATCGGCGTCGAGCTGGTGTCTTCAGCTCCAAAGAAGAAACCTCTCCCGAAAAAAAAAAGATAATAACGGTGTAATGCAGCTGAGGGAGAAGCTGTGGGCGGGGACACGGCCCAACAGACACGCACCACTTTTTTTCTTATTTGTCTCACAACCCCCCTTCCCTCCATAGAGTGGGCTCTGTATCCGTCCAACTGCCGCCCTCCCCCTCCTCCTCCTCCTCCTCCTCCCCGCACCAGTACACTCGGCCAACGAGAGGTCCCGGCACAAACACGCCACCACACCACCTCGGCGCAGAGGCACCCACACACACATCGCCTCTCTGCGCGCACTGCACTGTGCTGCTGCGCCCCGCCGTTCCCCCCCCCCCCCCCCTCCCTTCCTTCCCTCAACCCCACAGTGCCGCGCTACCGAAACAATAAAAAAGACAGTAGAGCACAGAGCGCGCCCCATACAAAAAAAAAATCACGCATCACTCTCCACTCCCCCCCTCTTTCCCATCTTCCCCCGCACGAGAGCCTGCGAGCCATGCCGCCCTCGAGCACGACGGAGATTTGCATGCTGGTGTGGCCGGCGTCGGCCGCCACGCAGGTGCTCGGCACGGACGACTCCATCGCGTGGGTGGTCGGGTGGAATGACCGCGGCCTCTACATCATCGTCGCCTGGTTCCTGCGCGATTGCACGCTGTCGGAGGCCAAGGTGGAGCTACAGCGCATCCAGGCGGTGCTCAAGAACTACCACGGCAACCTCATCGAGATGCCGTACCGCAACCTCACCATCCTCGGCTGTGTGCGACCCAACAGCGCCCCCTCCTCCTTCAACTTCGGCTCCGCCATGGAAGAGGACGACATTCGGCAGGCCCGCAAGGACAGCTACCTCTGGCTAGAGCTGCTCGAGGGGCCTGTCCTGGCGGAGCTATGGTGCTGTGGGGCGCGGGTACAGCCGTGCCAGCTGCACGTGGTCCGCTGCGACCCCTCCAAGATGCTCTCGATCCGCGCCTCCATCTTCACCGCCACGGCCCTGTACGGTGTTTCAGGGGTGCGCCAGCTGCAGAGCGGTGCCGTGCCGGTGTGTGCCCCCGGCGCGAGCTCGAATCTCGAGGGGGTGCTTCTGCCGCCGGTGATGCGCAGGGAGGCGGAGCCGCGCGCGCTGAAGCGGCCACAGCAGCGCCGGCGCAACCCAACGGTCGTGAACGACTCCATCGCGCTCGCGGCGGAGGACAGCTTCTTCTACTCGGACCGCGACACTGCGGAGCGCATCGCCTCCATTACGGACCGCCACCGCAGCGCCATCACCCACGCGAACCGCAGCCCCACCATGCAGGTGAACGGCTCCTTCAGCCGCGATGCTGGCATGCACCTTGCCAGCTTGTCCGTCAACGCGGCTGGTCGCGACGGATCGCGCAGCGGCGCGGTGGTGGGGCGCGAGCACCTTGCGCGCGGCATGTTCCCCGAGGAGAGCGTCTCTGTTTCCGACGGCGACGGCAGTGTGACGCTGCTGCCGGGCGGCGCGCAGGTGCTGAGTGACTCAGAGGTGGAGCACGCGGAAAGCGTAGACCGCCGGGCCCGGCAGCATTCGCCGTCGCGTACGAGCAAGGAGATGCAGTCGCAGCGGACCGCGGGGCTCTCGCAGAGCGTCATTGCCCCCCCGCCGCCGCCGCCACAGCCCGGGGTGCCGCCGCGGCTTGACTTTACATCGACAACGGACCGCGCGGAGATGAGCGTGTTCCTAGCGACGATGCGGGCGGGCCGCAACGTGCGCCGCGTCATCCAGAAGGAGCCGCCGCACCACTACAGCAAGGAGGACCTGCCGGAGCCGCTGACGGGGCTGACCAAGTTCGCCGTTGACTTTCTCAGCACGTACATGGTTGGGACGCTGAAGCTGCTGCGCTTCAGCAAGACCGCGGAGCTGCTGCTCTACCGCTCCGCCGAGTTCACGCACTTCCTCTGTGCCGTGAGCTCCGCCAACGACTCGTGTGGCCTGCACCCCGTGCTCCCCCACCAGGTGTCGTCCTCGGTCAACCAGCGCTACGTCTGCATCTTCGGCTACATCTCGCGCTGCGCCGTGGACTTGGTCCTTGGGGTGCTCGTGTACCTCTGCGTGTCGGCGTGGGGTCCGTCCCTGTACGTGAGCTCGCAGTACGTGACGCGGCGCTGGCTCTACGAGGTGCACGCCGCTTACATG
The DNA here is from genome assembly GCA_963921375.1 of Tiliacea citrago. NCBI lineage: Eukaryota > Metazoa > Arthropoda > Insecta > Lepidoptera > Noctuidae > Tiliacea > Tiliacea citrago. Next base: position 2,619,650 of record OY992811.1, read on the forward strand.
GACTGGTTCGACGGCTACCCGGCCGGGCTGAAGGTGAACGAGGACCTCAACATGGCCCTCTGCTTCTTTGCCAAGTGCGTGCTGGAGCTGTGGGACGCACTGCTGACGTGGTCGCCGGCGACGCTGCCCAGCCTCGGCTCCTTCCAGCCCGGGGCCGCGAACAGCACGACGTTTCTGCCCGCCGCCTCGGCCGCCCCGTCGACGAACTGGACGTACCCGACGTCGGAGGATCAGCTGCGGGCCGTGTACGAGTGGGTCGGCATGGCCTTCCACCTGCGCGTCTTTTGCCTCCTCGGCTGCAGCACCGCGGCCGCGTTCGTGTCCGACCTCACCGGCCTCGTCTCTCTGCACCTGCGCTTCCTCTACTACGCCATCGCGCTGCCCTACCGCTTCGCCCTCCACCTGCTGCGCAACCTGTTTCGGCAGTTCTACGGCGTCAAGTACAACCCACTCCGGCGGCGCTACGACGGCTACCACTTTGAGACGGACCAGATGCTGGCCGCCACCTTCCTCTTCGTCATCGTCTTCTTCCTCTTCCCGACGCTGCTGGTGTACTACGCCTACTTCGCCGTGGTGCTTGGCTCCATCTGGGCGATGGAGTCATGCCTCGAGTGTATCGCCTACCTCTCCCTCAATGTCCCCATACACCCCATCGTGTACTGGCTGCTGGAGCGGCACCGCCTCACCGGCGGCGTGGCCCTCTCGAACCCCGCCATCACGAGCGTGCGGCGCTTCCTCGACCGCGGCAGTCGCCCGGGCAGCGAGGAGGAGAAGTTCGCCTCGCACACGGTGGAGGTGACCGTCGAGGCACTGCCGCTGCCCCTGTCCATGATGCTGACGGACTTCTTCGTCGTCGTGGACGTTCTCCTGTCCCGGCTACAGCCCGCGAAGGTCGTGTCCCTCATGCTGCGCGGACGGGTGGAGTGGTCCTCCAAGATGACAGACATCATTGGGCCGCACCTCCTGACCAGCTGCGTCTCGCCGCGCTGTACCCTCTGCGTGCCGCCTGTCGACAAGGCCGCGCCGCCGAAGAAGTGATGGTGTTGGGGTGGGATCATAGACCGGCTCTCCTCGCTCTTTCCCCTCTGTCGTCTCCTCGTAGGTACACAGACACGTGGTGCGCTGTGTGGTTCATGATTGGCCTTTTGGGGGGCTGTGCTTTCTCGCTTAGGCCTTCATTCACGTGTTGTGGGCTCGTTGCGTTGTGGGTGGGGGGGGGGGGCGTACCGCGTACTGTCGTTGGTGTCATCACTGTCTTTTACTTTCTGCCTTTTCATGTCCGGACTCTCCGAAGAACGAGCAGAAGAGTTTCTTCTTCCTCTTTCTGTTGCTTAGGTACCGCCCGGCCTTGCGTACAAGTCTCCTTACATCGTTGCACACGCGTGTCGGTGTGGTCGCGTGGACGTCACGAGAGATACACGCACACTGTTCAGCAGAAGCCATGCTGGACTCGATGCCCTCGGCCTGCATTACTCCCACAAGGTACAGAAGAGCTCCAGGTGCGCACTTCCCCCACCCTCATAGCCGTCTCCCCTGTCGACACCGGGGGGAGAGGGGAAGGGGTTAACGACACAGCGCATCGTTGTTTTTTTTAACGACGGCGCAGAGTAAATAGCATCGCGTGTGCAGTACGTCCCATCTCATTGTGCCGCTCGTGCACTCCATGTCCGCCCCCTGCTGCCTCCACGTGACGGAGGTTGTGCTCCAGGCACACACACACACACATACCCCTTCCCGCCTGTCCCCTGTCAACCACTCTTTCCCTCTCGGCACCTGCCCCGCTTCCCTTCTTCGCATCTCGTCTGCATCGCCCGCTCGCAACATCGTGCGCACACACACACACACGCACACACACACACGCGCGTGGTTACACTCTGTTTTGTTGTTTGCTTGGTTCATTTTGCCTCGTCACATCGCTGCGTAACCGCTGCCCTTCCGTCCCATGCTTTGGCCCCCTCCGCCATCCCCCTCCCCCCCCAACAATCACGAAGCTCACTTTGTTTTTTTGGTCGGGGTTTCATATATCGTGGCCTGTCCACGTTGAGTGTTCGTGCTGAGTTCAAACCTCCTCTCTTCGCTGGCCCTCCTCCCCCCTCCCCCGATCCGGCAGAATCCTCGCGAGCCCTCCGACCCGACCCAGCACAGCAGGCGGAGCTCGGGCCTCCCACCATCCCCCCTCCCCCCACCCTCATTCCCCACCGACTCTTGTGTCGATCCCGAGTTTTCGGCACGACCCGGTCACAAGGGAGAGACGAGTCGGCGTACGTCCAAAGTCGGGGCCCTCTCTTGAACTTGCCGCCCCATCTCTCAGAGCTCGCGTCTTGGTCGACCCCCCCCCCGTGCTGCGTGCAACACGTTCGTCCGCGCAGCACGTGTCGCTTGCCTGCTCCCTGAGCGTGCGTGTCCTGTTGCCCTCTGCGCTCTTCACACCTTCCTTCTTCTTCTTTTTTTTCCTCTTCCTTGCTTCGTGCTCCTTTTCGCCGTCCCAGGCCCGTTCGACCCCCCCCCCCCCGCTTCCCCTGTCGGCGCACGTGAATCCCTCTCCGGACCCAGTGCCGCGGGCGGTTGACGAGCGGCTCTTGCTGATCCGGCGTCTGTGTGTGCGTCCGTGTGTGGGTGTCTCTCCGAAGCCGCCGAATCAGAGTGCCGCTTCTGTTTCTTCGTCAGCACCGACCCCTTCGCTGTTTCCTCCTCCTCCCCCCCCCACCCCGCCGTCTCTCTCTTTACACACGAATACACACACACACACACAACCACTCCTCCGAGAGTCGTACAAGACCACCGTCACGTGCGGGCTTCTTCTCTTCTTCAACTCGCCCGTTCACCCCCGCCTCGCTCCCTCCTTCTCTGACCCCCCCCTTTCCCCTCCCCCACGTCTTTCGTACCCACCACCGCCACCACCACTCGCTCCCGGTGCTCGCAGATACAGCTCTCTCCGCCTCTCCTCGGCTCTTGCTCGTGCGTTTCTCCTTCTCTTCCCTTTTTGTTGCTGTGTGTGGTGGCGTCTTACCGTGCGCTTTCTTCGTGGGACGGTCGTGTTGCCCCCCCCCCCCTTCCTTCGCATCTGTTCTGGCGTTGCTCGGCGTTCCCTGTTCTTCCTTTCCACTCCTCGCAAGCCTTGTCCTCCTACAGCTCTCCTGTTCTTCCTTTCACCGCCTCCCCTCCCCTTCCTCTCCACCCCGCGTAAGTGTGTGTGTTCAGCCGCCTTGGCGGTGTCCCTCGCGCCTTTTTTTGTTTATAGCTAGTCGTCATCATGTCACAAGGACAGTGCCCGCCCTCGAGAGAGGGCAGCTACTCGCAGTCTCGCAGCGGCACTATGCCAACGAGCACATCGATGATGCCGGAGCAGATGATTGGCAGCTACGTGATTGGCGAAACCATCGGCCGCGGCAGCTTCGGCAAGGTGAAGAAGGGCCGGCACATCCACACGAACGAGTACGTGGCGATCAAGATCTTGAACCGACAGAAGCTCAAGACGGCCAACATGGACAAGAAGATTCACCGTGAGATCGAAATTCTGCAGCTCTTCTCCCACCCAAACATCTGCCGTCTCTACGAGGTCATCTCAACCCCGACGGACATGTACCTCATCATGGAGTACGTCGAGGGCGGGGAGCTGTACGACTACATTGTGCAGAAGGGCCGCGTGCGTGAGACGGAGGCGCGGTACATTTTCCAGCAGATCGTCTGCGCCATCGAGTACTGCCACCACTTCCGCGTCGTCCACCGTGACTTGAAACCGGAGAACATCTTGCTCGGCACGGGGCTCCAGGTGAAGCTGATCGATTTCGGGCTGTCCAACATCATGAAGGATGGCGAGTTCCTCGCGACGTCGTGCGGGTCACCCAACTACGCGGCGCCGGAGGTGATCTCGGGCAAGCTGTACTTCGGCCCCGAGGTGGACGTGTGGTCCTGCGGTGTCATTCTGTACGCCTTGCTGTGTGGGTGCCTGCCGTTTGACGAGGAAAGCATCCCGCAGCTCTTCAACAAGATCAAGAAGGGCAAGTATACCATCCCATCCATCATGAACCCCGGCCCGCGTGAGCTCATCCACCAGATCCTGATCGTCGACCCCCTCGTGCGTCTCACGATACCCCAGATACGCGACAATGCGTGGTTCAACCAGCGGCTGCCAATGCGGCTCTCGTACAGCGAGTCCATCTTCAGCGTCAAGGAGGACCGCATCGTCTCGGTGCTGGTCAGCGAGACGGCGAAGCGGTTGCAGATGCGTGAGCGCGACGTGCGCCGCGAGCTGGAGCAGGGCACCGGTGCCGCCTTTGTGGCGTACAACATCTGCCTCGACGCACGGCGCCGTCGCGAGATCGCGGCCGAGGTGCGCGAGCTCAACACATCCAACGAGGAGGCCCGCGGCACGAGCCACGCCATCGGGGCGCAGCAGACCAAGTTCCAGCCCAAGGCGATGGAACGGGAGCTCAACATGGGTCTCATGCTGACGCAGAGCCCGGCGATGGAGGTGCTGCTCGACGAGGCCGACGCGGCCAGGAACAAGAGCGCGTACAACACGGGCAGCTTCGTGCCGGCGTCCGTCGCGGCTTTCGGGGACCCGAACAAGACCAGCGACACGAGCACCAGCGATGCGGTAGGCGGCGGCAACGGCGGCTCGACGGCGGTCGGCTCCTTCCGCATCACCGCCCGCGTCCGCTCCGGCTCCCTCATCGGCTCCGGCAGCATCGGCTCTTCCAGCTTCACCCCTGGCAGCCTCCGCAACGCCGCGGCGTCCGCGGCGCCCGGGGCCGCGTCTGGCAACAGCTACCGCCGCGCGGGGTTGCAGGCGGGAGCAGGGGGCAGCGCGGCGTCGCAGCTGGGTGCCAGTCTGAGCGACCAGCCTCGCGTCGGCTCCGTCGCCCGCAAGCACGCCATGTACACGGCGGGGGAGGAGCAGTTCCTTGTAGAAAACAACTACGGCTGGCGTGTAGGGTTGATGACGGACTGGCGCGCCGAGTTGGCGCTCTCGGCCATCTACAGCGTTCTCCTCAGCTTCAAGATGGAGTGGAAGGTCATCTCGCCCTTCCGCCTCCTCGTCCGCTCCACCACCGACACATGGCGCGTCGTGGCCCAGTTGTCGCGCAGCTCCACCGCCTCCCCACGGCGCAGCGTGCTGAGCTCCTCCTCCGTTGGCTCGTCGGCCCCCATTCGCATCGGCGCCGGCGGCGCCGCAGCGAGCATGAGCAGCGACGACCACGAGGGCGACGACATCGCCGGCAGCATGCAGCGCGATGAGGACTCCATCCACCCCTACACGGCTCGCCCGCGCCGTCCAGGTGCGAGCGCTGGCGGACGCAGCGCCGCCGGCGGCATCGGTGCCTTCAATACCAGCCCGAGTTCGGCTGCACGCGGCAATTACTTTGGCGACCTTCAGGGCGGCGGTGGTGGTGACGAGGAGTCCGTCTCAACGCTGCCGACGAGTGGCGTGCCGGGCAGCGCCTCCGCCTCCGTCTCGTCTCAGACTCGGCTGCACGACGCCTCGCCGCCGGCTGCGGGCCCGACCATCGCCGGCGCCCCCGCCTCCCCTGCCGTCGCGCCTGCCCCGCCGGCGAACCCTGTGATCCTGTCCCTCTACTTCTTCCGCATCCACGAGCGCCACGAGAAGGGTTATCTGGTGGACTTCAAGGTGGTGCGCAACGCGATGATCGGCATGGACCTGGTGCTGCTGCTCTCCGACGCCCTCGTCAAGCGCGTCGGTTGACGACCGGCGTGGGGAACGGGGTGGGGTGAGGTGGGGTGGGGGGGAAGGGGAAGGGGAAGAGGACGAGCGGGTGCAGCTGTCGTGCAACTTCCCTTTCTTGGCGTCACGGTTTCCGAGTCTGTAGGGTGGAGCTGCGGTGATGGAATACCAGAGTCCCTGCGTGACGAGGAGCACGCGTTGCTGATCGCTTGTTGTGTGTTTTTTTGTGTTTTGTTTTGTTTTTCACTTTTTTGCTGTTTGGTCTCTTCGTCAAACCACTGCAGACGATGACCCGTGCTTTGCCTCGCACTTTGTCTGTTTACTCGCTCTCTCTTGAGAAAGAGAGAGAGAGATCGAAAGAGAATGAATGTGCGACCTGCGTATCTCGTCGTCGAATGTATTCGCCCCGCCCCTCCCCCCGCCGCCCCGCCTCAAAGTTTTTTTTTTTCTTTTACTTTTTTTATTATTTTCAATTGTCGGCCACTCGCTGCTGAGTCGCGGTTGTAGCGCGCGCGTGTGTATGTGTCGTTGTGTTGTCTGTGCCTGGGGAGTAGTTGGATTTGATGCCTTTGGTTTATTGTTAGCTCTGTAGGGTGTGCATGGTGTTGGCATGCGGCAACACGGTGAGGCCGGCGCCGCTCTTGAATCACCCACACTCCGTGCCACTTGACGTGCAGGCAGGAGGGAGAGGGGGTGGGGGGGGTGCAGGTCTTCTGGGCTGACATTGTCACAGCCGTAGATGTGCGCCTGTGTGTCCGCTTCGTCGGACTATCGCTAACATGACACACACACATACACACACACACACACACACACACACAAGTGATGCTTAGAGAGGGGAAGTCCCTGAACCAACGGGGAATGATGGCACGCAGATCTGGGAGGGGTGCACCCGGAAGTCCGAGCCGTTCGCCTCTCTGCATGGCGCCGCTGAAGCGTGTGTTGTTGTTTTTTTAAAGGTGGTGCCACACTCGCCAAGGCACCCTCCCTGTGCGCAGACATGCTGAACAATTTCTTTTTGTGTGTGGGTGTGGCTCAAGTCCCCGTGAAACTGGGTCCCCCCACATCCACCGAGTGGCGGGGGCGGGCGGGAGTGGGGGGCGATGGCCCTCTCCACTACGCCGTGTACTGCATATGCGCGAGTGCGAGGTGCAGGGCAGGCGCATGCACCTCTGTCCGCCCTTGCCTCGCCATGCCACCCTCAGCTATCACCTCCACCTCCACCTCACCTCGCCTCCTCCTCCTTCCTTTCTTTTTTTTCATTTCTCTCCCTTCCCCCTTGCGGTCACTCTCTCTCTCTGTTACGCATCGCACTCGGTAGTGATTTCCGCTTTCTTCTTAGCTGTCCAACTGTCGGCAGCATGTGGCATGCCGGTCTCCTACGCCGCAGCGGCGTGCTGTGGAAGCAGGGCCGCTCCCGTGAGCCAGACATGGCGCGGCTGCTGTACGGCAAGCGCAAGAACGTCGTGCACAAGACAAGCGAGGCAAAGCCGTCCGTCACAGCCGTGCTGGCGCAGACACCGACGGAGAAGTTGGCGGCTGCCGTGCAGCACGCCCTGCGCATGAACGAGCTCAACCGAGACGCTGTCGCGGCCCTTCTAAAGCAGCACCGCGCGTTGCGGCGGCTGGACCGCACCGAGGTAGTTGTCCACGCCCTGCGCGACGCCAAGCAGCCGCTGACCTCCCAACACTACTGCCTTCTCATGGCGCACGCCAACGACGAGCGGCAGACGCGCAAGGCGCTGCAGTTCTGGAAGGACGCGGTGGCCGAGGACAAGGTGAATGCGCGGCTCCACGGTGCGCTGCTGTCCACCTACCGTAACGCCGGCAACTGGCGCGCCGCCATGGAGCACTGCGAACGGCTCTGGCAGGACCAGCAGGTGCTCGACCCGTTCGCCGTCCACGCCGTCATGAACGCCTGCCGCCGCTACGGGCCGTGGCAGACAGGGCTCGAGGTGTTCTCCGACGCAGTGCAGCACGGCACAAAGCCGAACGGTGTCGTCTACTTGGAGCTGCTGCGCCTCATCGCGCAGTCGCGGCTGCCGGCGCGCTGGACCTACGGCCTCGCCATCCTGCGTGCGCTGGAGGCCAACGTGGAGGTCACCGCTGGGCACTACAACGCGGTGCTCTCCACGATGGGCGGCCGCAACTGGGTGAAGGGCATCGAGCTCTTTCACACGATGCAGACGCACAACGTGCAGCCGAGCCCAGAGACGCTGAACACGGTCCAGCAGCTGCAGCCGCACCTCATCTCGCACTGCATCCGGTGCGTCGCCGAGGCGCACGCGCTGGGCATGCCCGTCACGGACACCATGTACCGCAACGTGCTGCTTAACCTCTTTCGCCTCCAGCTTAATCACGAGGCAACGCAGTTCGCTGAGCGGGAGTACCAGCTGGACCGGACCGACGCCGGCAACCCGCTGTCCCACACGCTGGCCCTCAGCGTCGCAATGGTGGACGCCCTCCTCTCGCACCCCCGCCCCCACGACGCGCTCCTCGTGTACGAGTCCTTCCAAGACAAAATTGGTGACGTCCTTGCCGCCGTGACGCGGCAGCTGGGCACCAGCGGATCGCTGGACCAGCGCTGGCTCGTGCAGGGCCGCGTGGCGGTGGTGGACCACAACGTGCTCCTCTCCACCACCTTCGAGTCGCTCATCCACCACTACGACTCCGTCTTTGTGCCCTTTGCCGCTGTCCGGCTCCTCGCACGCCGTGCACGCGAAAATGCGGACTCGCTGCAGGGCCGGCGCATGAAGGCGACGCTGCGGCGCCTGGGGCAGCTACTGAAGCGCGAGGAGTGGCGCATGCTCCGTGTGCTCCCCTACGCCCACCAGCTGCTCGCCCACACTTACCTTGCCGAGGGCGGTCCCGCCAGCCCAGAGGCGCTCAAGGCGCTGCGGGCGGAGGCGGAGCGGCAGGAGCTGCTGCCACCGGGCAGCACCGCGGCACCGCCCTCTGGAGCAGTGGCGGCATCTACGTCGTACGGCGAAGCGCTGCTCGAGCGGCTCGCACCGGTCGGCGCCGACGCCCCCACGACGAGCACCGCGACGCCTCCGACACCGGGCAAGCCTGCGGAGCTCATCATCCGGCATGGCAAGGCGGCTGCACCAGCGCTCGTGCCGCACGTCGCCGCAACAGGTCGAGCTCCGTCGTCCTCGTCGAGTGCAGCGGTCGCGGCGTCACTGCCTGCGGTGCTGCACTCAACGAACCGCATCACCTCCGTGGAGCGCGTGGTGGCGGTGGCGGCGATGCTCAAGTCCCTCAACCCCGACGCGGAGGTGCACGTGCTCTCGCCGAACGTGGCGCAGCTCGCGGCAGTGCGGCACTGGAGCGAGTTGCGCGTAGCGGCACCGCTGATCGCGGTGCACTACCCCGGTCAGCTCCACCAGCTGGCCCCCGCGGCGGCGCCCTTCACGGAGGTCGCTACGCGCATGTCGGTGTCTTGAGTCAGGCAGCGAGTGGCAGTCGAGGGACACGTGAGTGTGGCGTTTGGTTGGCTTGCTCAGCTGGTACGTCCCCCTGTACCAGCTTCCCCTTCTCGTTCCTTCACAAATTTGCATCAGCACTACAGCGGGAGTGACGTCAACACGCCAACACGACACGGTAACGTTCCTGAGGAACAGCAGCGGGACCAAGACGGTCACGGCCGCCGCGTCGCGTGCAGCACCAGCACAGCGACGTCGACTGTGCCGAGCCCTCCTCGGAGTTCGGAGATGTGATGTCACGTCGTGCCGGTCACCGTCAATGAGCGTTCCCAACCCCCCCGTTCTGCCCTGCCACCCTTCCCTCGCATCCGAGTTGCTCCGCACAACGCTAGTCTCCTTCGCCCCCCCCCCCTCATCCCTACCCCTACCCCTTCCCCTCCCCTCTCCTCCCTCGTAACACCCTCCATACAGAGGCTTCGACACTTCATGCAACTCCATCAACAACGATGGGAAACGCGGCCAACACCACCGGTGCGGCGCCACGACGCTGTGACTACCCACCCACCTTCTCTGCTGAGCTCATTCACCACTGCGAGAAGGGCTGCGTCCCGCCGGAGGTGTTCGCCGACGCACGGGCCGTCCTCGACGGTGCCCACCGCCGCCGCTACGTGCGAGTAAACCCCCGGTGCGAGGCGCGCGTGATGGACGCCGGCGCAGAAGCGGCGCTGCGGCTGCAAGTACTGTCGCAGTCAGCACTCGGAGGCAGCAGCAGTAGCAATGGCGCGACCGCGCAGCTAACGGCGGAGGAGCTGGCTGTCGTGGCAGTGCTTCCGCGCACAGAGGTGGTCTCCCCTCCCACCGAGGTGCTCGTCGCTTTCCGCGACGTGCACAGGCCAAGCACGGAGAGCCCCCGCCAGCGGGTCTGCCGCACTGCTCCTCGTGCCGTGCTGCTACGCCTCGGTCTATCGGCCCTGACAGGGCTCCCTCTCGCCTCGGTGCAGGCCGTGCCGTGGCTGCCGTGTGGCGTCTTCTCGCTGCCGTGGTCGTATGCGATGGGCGGCAACGTGCTCTTCACGGATGGCACGCTCCTCGCCATGGACGCCGCATCCATCGCCGCCGTGGTCGCCCTGCGGCCGCGCCGTGGCGAGCGCGTGCTCGACCTCTGCTGTGCCCCTGGCATGAAGCTGGGGCTGCTGGCCGAGGCCGTGGCTGACACCACCGCGTCCGTGTCCGCGCCGCACTCTGCCGGCCTTGCTGTCGGTGTCGATCTGAGCTTACCGCGGTTGTACATGACGCGCTCCACCCTGCGCAAGCAGCAGGGGCACGGCGTTGTTGCCCCGCCGCTGACCTCGTCTCTTCCCGTATGCCTCTTGGCTGGGGATGGTGCGAGCTTCTGCATTACATGCGCCACCACGACCGCACCGCACGGCGCCGCAGTCATCGACCTCGCCAACACCAAGGTGGATGGCGCGACGGGGCTGACCGCTGCAGAAAAGCGGCGACTGCAGCGCCAGCACGGCAGCGCACCCAACACGGTTGGCGCGAAGCGGCAGCGCGGGCCCGCTGTGACGGCACACGCGAGCGCGCCAGAAAGGCAGCGGCCCGACGAAGGCGGTAGCGTCTCCGTCGTGTACGCGCCGCCTCTCGCGCGCGCGTCCATTGTTCGATGGCTCGAAGAGGCGCAAGGGTGCGAGGCCAACCTTGGCGCTGCTCCGTGCGCAGCGGCAGCAGCCGCGGCGACGACAACAGCAGAGGCCGTGCAGCTCGCACAGCCGCCACGCCTACTGTTTGATCGCGTTCTGGTGGATGCGGAGTGCTCGCACGACGGCTCTGTGGCCCACATGCAGCTCGATGACGACGATGCACACGCAGCGCACTCCGCGACGGTACGGACAATAGAGAAGGGCAGGGGGGTGCACAATCCATACCGAATGCAGCACCTCACCTGGGCCTCGCAGTCAACCAGGCTGCCTCCTCGACGTCAGCATCACCACCACCGGATGGTGCGGGTGAGGCGCTCCCTACGCCAGTGGTCGCCGACCTCTTCGCGCTCCAGTCCGCGCTGCTCGACAACGGCTACTGCCAGCTTCGCAGTGGGGGCACGCTCGTGTACGCCACGTGCTCCTACTCCTACCGACAGAACGAGCACGTCGTGACCGCTTTTCTCCAGCGCGCCAGCAGACTCGACGCAGACGCAACAGCGGTGCTGGTGCCCGCCTTTTCGTACGAACACGAAGCTGTGCGCGGCGCTACGGGTGAGGGGGATCATGGTGGGGAGAAGGAGACCATCCACGACGCCATGTCGATCGCCGCGTGTGTAGCGTTCGACAGTGCGTCGCAGCGACGTGCGCTGCAGGCGCAGCTCGACGCCCACGCCTTGGACTACGGCGTGGTGCAGCAGGGGCATGCCCGCTACCGCGACGGTGCGGGTGGCGCGGTGACCGTGGCTGACGGTCATGTCGGGAGTCGCTTCTGGCCGCGCACCTTCCACTCCAGCTTCCTCTACGTGGCAAAAATATGGAAGTGCTCGAAGCACGCCGGCGACGAATGAGCGAATATGGGAAAGGCTGCCAGCGGTGTGTGTGCGTGTGTGCATCAGCTTCACTGTTGTGTAGGGGGCCGCACGGCGCACTACCTGTGCCGTTGTCCTTCTCGGCGTCTGAGTCCGTCCTCCCTCTTCTTAACGTCGCACGCCTCACGCGTTGACGGCGGAGGAGGTAATGAAAGATGATCAGCGAAAAAGAAGGAGTGCAGGAACCTCACCGAGAGAGCGTAAGTCTCATGAAGCCCTCCGTGAGGCATTGCCCCCCCCCCTCCCTTCCCCTCCCCGCTTGCCATGCCAGCGATTGGTATGACAAAAGACCTCCATGCCGCTGTGAGGGAACGTGAAAGGACCCCTCCCCTCCCCTCCCCCTCCACCCTCGCTGTCATCTCCACCTCCTCCCCTGTCTCTCGAATCTACACACGCACATGAAAAAAAAAAATGTATATATACGAGCATGCAGTCCGCCTCGCCATGCTCCTCTGTCGGGGTACCGCGCTGCGGCGATTTGGGGCAACGTCGGCGCGTGCCGTCTTTCCCATCCCTTCATCTCTGAGCAGCCACAGCACACGTGTGCGCTTTGCGTGGCTGCGGTGCGCAGCCGAGCATTCGCAGCCGACACAGGAGCGCAGCCCTTGTACCAGCAGCAGCAGCAGCGGCGTCAGCACGGACCGCTGCACCTCTGCAGACGGCCTCATTCACCCTCCACCCCTGCCCCACTCGGCACACATTATTGACGCTGGCCAGCCCAGCTCAGTCGTCCGCCTCTTCTCGCTGCCGGTGTCACACCTGACTTCGACGCAGGGGGCACACATCGCGCAACTCCAGCGCCTTCTCCAGCGCCTCCCTCCACCACAGCACAGCTTCTCAGGGCTTGCACAAACAGCGTCGTTCAGCTGTGGCTGATGGACCACCACCCGCGAACGAGTTGTTTGTCCTGAGCCGCGTGATCACGTCGTGTGGCCCCACCACGGAGAGCGGCGACGGTGACGAGACGGCGGAGGAGGTCTTCACAGGGGTCAACCACGCTTTCCACAAGCGCGTCAACCGCACGAGCGGCACCCTCCGTGGGATACTGAAGGGGTGCGCGGAGCAGAACGCGCTGGGGGCGGCTGCGGCGGGGGGCTGCGCCTACGCGGACGTCACGGACGTCTTTCTGCGTGCTGCCTGCCGCCTATTAAGCGGCCCAGCAACGCAGCACTCAGCCACGGCGTCTTCGTGCTGTTCATGCCCTGCTACGGGGCCGGTTGACGTGCCCCGTGCACCCTTGCCGACGCCGTCCGCGGCGGAAGCGGCGGCGCAGGCGGTGGCCATCTTCCCGTGCCCCGAGTGCTGGCGCCACCTCTGCCACGTCGCCCGCGCGCGGCACGAGCACCGGCGACCGCCGCTGCGCCTCTTCGTCTCCGCCTCCTCGCCGAATGTGGCGGTGCAACTCTTGGCGGTTGCCGGCCAACGCGTGCGCGTCACGGCGGAGCCGATGGAGGTGTGCATCGTCACCGTGTAGTCAAAACTGCTTACGTGTATACGTGTGTATATGTGTGCGCTGGTGTGGTGATTGCTTGCGCGCACCGTCGCTCCACCTCTCCACCGCCCCCCCCCCCCCTCGCCGCTCAAGCTTGTCATGGTCACATCCGTTCTCTTCACGATACTTGAAAGAAAGGAAAGGAGAAAAAAAAGGAGGACCCAACACGCGCGTGCTTCACACGATGATCAGAGTGCGGCATGCTACGACGTCTTGGTGTGAACACTGGTAAAGTGGACAAGAAGAACATCTGCGCTGCAGCGTGTAGGTCGAGTGACATTCTCGCATGTCATCACGATTGTACACCCTTTTTGTAGGTGTGTGTGTGTGGTGTGTGCTTTCCTTACTTGCTCT
>OY992811.1:2633378-2671756 GCA_963921375.1 Tiliacea citrago
CCCCCTCCTTCCTTCCTTCCCTCCTTCCCCCCTCCCCCCCCCTTCCTCGCCATCCAAGCAGACAACGATGGAGCTGCACCGTTCATCACGGCGATTGACAATCTGCTTTTCTTTTTCTTTCTTTTCTTTCTCTGCTGCCATCTGCTATGAACTTTACCGGCAAGTTTTCGAGGCCACAATTGCTGTCAACGCCGTGTACGAGTGCGAGACGTCTCGTCGCAACAGTCTGCGCTGCGTGTTATTTTGCATCTTTTTTTTTTCTTTCCTTTTGGACTTGTGTGTGTGTGTGTGTGTGTGACGTGATGAAGCGACTATTGACTGCAAAGTCTGCGAATGTCTTCAAACGCATCTTTAACGCTGACATCCACACGCACACACACACACACACAAACATCTCTGAGTTTTGGCTTTTCAAGCACACGGGCAATCGAACAAAAACAGAAAGACTCTCTCTCACGTGATCACTGGCGACCTCCCTGCACGAGGTAGCTTCCGTTGGGGGGCACAAGGAGAGGAGCACACAGAAGCAAACCAAAACGCGAGTACACAAACAAGACGAAAAATATATAGTGCGATTACCGTGAAGTACATCAACAACACAGCCAGGCGCATCCACACAAAAATAGACACGCGAACACCGTGCAGTGCTCCCTCCCTCCCTTCCCCCTCCTCCTCTCTTGCAGTTCGTCTCGCCTCCCCTCCCTCCCCCCTCGCTCTGTCTGTATTTAAATTCAGGTACGCCTGTGTGTCTCCGTGGCGTCGATCTATTCCACCTTCACCGCACTTCCTCCTGCGTCGTGCCATCTGGAAGGCCTTGCCAGTCGGGTTTTCTGCCCAGGTACCGCACGTGTTTATCACTTCCCCACCCCCCCACCCCACCCACTTACACACACAGACACCTCTCTGCTTACATCCCCTGCTCCGCTCGGTGTTACCACACGCATCGACATCGCTGCCTCTGCGTGCTCGTCAGCATTCCCTTTTTCTTTCTGGTGTTGTCACCGTCTGTGGCAACAGCTGCACACTCGCTGAGACTTCAGCGCGTGAGTGTGTACGTGTGTGTGTGTGCGTGTGTGTGTGTGTGTTTGAGTGCGTGTGTGTAGAGGATCCATCTGGCATAGTAGTGGACACTTCCTCACAAGCTCCGGCAGAAACACACCGTCGTAGGCGCACGCAGACGTACGCTAAGACACTTGGAGAGAAATCAACAGTACTTGAGTACAAGTCCCTCCTCTTCGCTTTTTTTTTTTTGCTCTTCCTCTTTGCATAGAATCGAGCGACGCCTGACAAGAGAAAACGAAAGGGGTGCGTGACGAGCCGTGCACATCTGCTGCAAAAAAAAAAAACGTACGTGCGTGAGGCATATCTTGTTGTCACGCCCTCATTGCTTTGTTGGCTGCTGTCCCACCCACCCACTCCCACGCCGCCTCATCGTGTGTGAGTTGTTGCGCTTTCTTTCTTTGCTGTTGTTATTGCTCCTATTGTGCATTGCGGACCACGAGTCTCCTTCGCCTCTCACCATCCCTCTCGAGGTGCGTCTGTGTGTGTGTGTGTGGTCCCCTGGTCATGTGTGACAACTTGACCCTTCATTGCTGAGCAGCCTCCCTCCCCTCCCCCTCCCCCCCTTTCAAAGTCCCACGCGCCTATTCCTTTGTTGTTTCCTCCCCTGGCAAGCCTGTCAGCCCGCTCTCGCGGCTTCCTTTGTTCCTGCTTCGATCAAACCCCCCCCCCTCTCCTCTCTTGCTGCTTTCACGCTCTTGTCCTCCTTGTCTGTTAAGAGTCGTGCTCGTACACGTCGCTGCTCTCCGGGCTTAATCCCCTTTCCTCCCCCCCCCCCCAAACCTCCCCGTGCCGGTGTACATTGCCCTGCTTTCATCCTGTCCCCATCCTGTCTGTGTGTCTGTGTGCGTGTGTTTATTGTACTTGCGCTGGGACTCGCCAGCTCTCTTTTAGCAACCTGTGGTTACTCCTGGCTTCCCGCGAATCCTGCACGGGGGCCTGCTCGATTCTCTGCGTGCCGCCCTCACTGCTCGTCCCTCGTTATCAACTCCTGTCTCCCCTCCTTCTTCTCTCTGCTCTCGCCAGCTCTCATAATGGATACTTCCATCACCAGTGTCCGACGTGGCCGGTCCCAGACTGGCACGGCTGTGATGTCGGCCACAGAGCGCGCCAGGCAGCTGCACGCCGCACGGCTGCTGGGCCGCAGCCACGAGCTGCTGCTCGCCAGTCGCGCCTTCGCGACCTGGGCCGCCGCGACCCAAGAGCGCAAGCTGCAGACACACCTGAAGCGGTGTGCCACAATGCTCAAGCACAGCTCGCTGCGTCAGGAGTACACCCGGCGCTTTGTGCGGTGGCTCGCCGTCACGCAGGCCTGCACCACGGCCGAGGTGCGGGCGTCCATCCAGCTGCGCCAGGACGTGCCGCTGCGATCGAAGAGCGACTTCCTCAACCTAGCGCGTCGCTATTTTCTGAAGTGGCGCACCAACCTGCGTCAGCACAAGCAGCGCACTGCGACCAACGTGGAGCTGCTCGAGGCGCTGAACAAGGAGCGGCTACGCAGTCGCACGCTGCTCAAGTGGTGGCGCTTCCAGCACATGCGCGCGGCGCGCCGCCACACCGCGGAGGTGTTGGAGCGCGAGAACACCATCCTCGAGCTGCAGAGCGAGCTGAGCAAGGCCACGGTCGAAGTCAACGACCTGCACGATCAGCTCGACGCCATGACACGTGAGCAGAGTCGCCTCATGGATGAGCTGGAAATGAACCGCAGCAACTTCGGCGGCGCGGAGCAGCAGCGTCAGGCAGAGATCGAGGATCTGCGCGAGGCGATGCGGCGCGCGATGGAGGTCGTGGAGGGAGCCGATGGGCGGCAGCTGCGCTCGCTGAGCAAGTACAGCGCGGAGGTGGCTGCCACGGCGGAGGCGGCGTCACACAGCGTGCGGCAGACGCAGGACACCGCCGATGCCTTGCTGCGTGCCGTGGAGGGCGCCTTTGCCGAGCTCACCGCCATGGCAGCGCTGCCCCTGCCAGCGACGTCGATGTGCGATTGCCTGACGCACCTGCGCGAGCACAAAGCCACGGAGGCGCAAGAGGCGACCCTTGTACGAGCCCAGCGCGACGAGCTCGCCAACGCCGCGCAGGCGACACGGGCGGCCCTCGCAGAAGCCTCGCCACTGCTTCTCCAGTCCGCCACGCCGGTGAACTCAGAGCCGGAGTCGGCGCGTGAGGCGTCGCCCGCCTTTTCGCGTGTAGGCGGTGGCCCGAACGCGTCCGGCGGGCGCACCAGTCGGCGCGGAACCCCCGCCAGCGGCCACCGCACCACCCTCGTGCCGCCTGCGCCGGCTACCCGCAGCGGTGCGACGGCATTGTCGGTGAGCCTGCCGAACACGCCGCTGGAGACGGCGCAGACGGACTTCGCGGAGCTGTCCCGGCAGCTCTTGGAGGAGTCAAGGGCCTTTGTCGGCGCCGTGCACACGAACTGCCACGACGGCAGGCTGGCTGCCAGTGAGGTGAGCAGCCTGCAGGATGCTGTACTGCGCGCGATCGACGCTCTCGGTGGCCGCGGCGCCACCAATGCCGAGTTCATCGCCAAGCCGCGCGAGTCGACGGAAGCGCGCGCAGCCCGGTCGGCCAACATCGCCGACTCGCTGCGCACCCTGTGTGAGGACATGGTTGTCGTACTCGTGCTCACCTCGCTCTGGTCCGGCGACGGCGCGTCAGAGCGGGTGAGCGAGGCGCTCGAGCGGCTGTGGCACCACACGGAGGACCTTGAGGCCACCCACGCCAACTACCTGCTGCAGCTCGAGCAGTACACGACGGTGCTGAACGTCGCCGTCGGCGTCCTGCGGCCCCCGAAGCCCGCGACGCCGGCGGCCGTGTCGCGACCACGCATCGCCGCCACGCTGGCCCGGCGCCTCTCGAGCAGCGCACAGGACGACGGCACCGCCGCCACGCCGGAGCAGGTGGACGGTGCGCGGCGCGCCGCGGAGCAGCTCGCCAGCAGCGGCGATCGCCGGCCCACAGAGCTTCTCGACCTCTGCGTGCAGGTCACGCAGCGGACTGCCGCGTCGACGGATGAGCTGGAGGGGCTGCTGAAGAGTGCGCAGGACATGATCGGCGTGGGGGTGGGCAGAAGGGCACAGGCAGGGAGCCCGTCGACGGTCGCCGGCGGTGGGGGGACACCGCGGTATCGGTCGAGGAGGGCGACGGCGTCTGCAACGGAGACGGCAGTCGTCAGCTCCGATTCGAGCTTCGCTGCCGCCGTGCCACCCCTCAGCGGCACCGATCTGGCCGTGCCGTTGACGACAGAGGCCGTGACGACGGCGCTGAGCGCTGCGATCGCGACCGCCGCGGAGGCACTGGCGAAGCCCGAGAGCGCCGGGGACCGCACACTGCTCGACGCGCTCGAGCACACGCGAGCGCAGCTCCGTGCCGCAGAAGAGGAGCTGGAGCGGCTGCGCACGGTGCTGGCGGAGGCCACTTCTGCCGAGGGGGCTGGGCGGCGAGAGCGGGAGCGGGAGCTGCAAGACCTGCGAGAGCAGCTCAAGGCCGTCACAGCCGCCAAGGCAGCCGGCGACGAGGTGAAGCGCCGCCTCGAGGGCGAGCTGAGGGAGGCTGCCACGCAAAACCGGACCAGCGAGCGGGCTCTGGCGAAGCTACAGCAGGAGCGTGACCGCACGGCAGCCTCGCTGCAGGCCGCTGACGAGGCAAAGAAGCGGATGACAAGCGAGCTCAGGGAGGCCGAGGCACAGAACCGTGCGCAGGAGCGGGTGCTCAAGAAGCTACAGCAGGAGCACGACCGCGCCATGGCTGGTCTACAGGGCAGCGAGGCGGCAAAGAAGACCCTGGCGGCGGAGCTCAAGGAGGCAGAGACGTTGAGCAGGGACAGCGAGCGGGCCCTTCGCCGGCAGGTGGGTGAGCTAGAGAAGGCGGTGCAGGAGGCGAAGGCGCAGGGTGAACAAGTCAAGCGCGACCTCGACAGCACGTCTGCGGCGCTGCGGGACAGCGAGGAGAGCGCGCAGCAGCTGGCCGCCGATCTCAAGCAGGCTGAGGCACGGCAGAAAGCCAGCGAGAAAGAGCTGCAGAAGCAGCTCAAGGCCCTCGAGCGCGAAGCCGCGCAGCGTGCAGAGGAGATGGAGCGGCTCCAAGATGCCGTCGCGGGGCGTGAGCAGGCCATCAAGGACGCAGCCGCTGCGCTCCAGGTGCAGAGGGACGAGGTGGCGTCGGTGGAGCAGACATCTGCCGCAGACGCACAGCGTCTCCGTGAGCAGCTCGAGTCCACGGCTGCCGCGCACGCAAGACTGGGGGAGGAGACCAACGCGCTGCGGCGCCAGCTGGCGGCTGTGGAGGCGACGGACGAGCAGCTCCGTGCCGCGCGCGAGGCCGCCAATGAAGCTGCCGCGACGGAGCAGGCGCTGACGGAGCAGCTGCTCGCCGTGGCGGAGGAGAACCGCATGAACAGCGCGGTCAGCGTGTTTCTGCGCGACGTGCTGCGGGACTGCCTGACGCGGCTGCACAACCTCACCCAGCAGCCCGACAACGCAGACCCGTCGCCGCGCTCGTCGCTGACACTGCAGGCGGCGCGCGACCGACCGCCGCCGATGTTGGCGCACGACAGCGACCCGTCCGTCTACGTCGAGTATGTGTTGGGGCTGGACGGCAACGAACCGGCGGGCAAGCGGCTTGTGCAGGAGCACCTCCGCGGGAACGCCGCGGTGCACGGGCTGCGTGAGAGAGGCGCTGGGAGTGTCGAGGGAGGGGTGGCCGAAGAGGACGCGAGGAGCGTGAGTGGGTGCGGTGGCGCGGCGGACGGCAGCCCGTCGACGTGGGAGGTCGTAGCGGAGCTGCACGATCGCCTCGTGCTGCTGTACGACCGCGTTGCCCAGTCGGACGAGAGCGTGGCGCAGCAGTCTGCCCGCATCGAGGAGCTGACTCAGGAGAAGGACCACCTGCTGGCCGACGCCGCAGCGGCACTGCAAACGCTTCAGCCGTGGTCTACCGCGGCGGACAGCAGCGCGGTGGAGGTGGCGGCTGCGACGGGTGCGGCGCTGCGCACCACCGCGGAGGAGGTGAGCGAGGCGCTCGAGGCGATGCACGCGGTGGCGCTGCGCACACGTCCGCTGTTGGAGCTTCGCGGGCTCGACTCGTCCCGGCGCCGCTCGAGCGCTGGCAGTGGCTTGAGGCTCCTCGGCGGCGACAGTACCACCGGTGCTGTTGCAGGGGGTGAGGAGGAGCTGGCTGGACTTCTGGCAGATGTGCAGGACATGGCCGACTGCCTGCAGCTTCTCTTGGAGTCGGTGCAGCACGGCATCGTGGCTCTTGGTGGCCTCACTACCGACCCGGAGCTGAGCACAACAGAGGGCGGCGACACCGCGGCGGCTACGGGGGGACGGGGCCGAGCGAAGCAGCGCTTCCCACCCGGCACACTGCATAGTCGTGCGCTGGCCTCCCAGCTCGAGGCGATCTGCCGCGAGACGGGGAAGTCCGTGCAGGAGGTGCGGCACATGCTCGGTGTCAGCGACAGCGGCGCAGGCGATGAGGCGTCGCCGCGTCCGACAAAGCTGAGCGACGTGCTGCCCGCGATTCGAGCGCGGGTGCAGGAGGTGCACGACGTGAAGAAGGAGTCGGAGCGCATGCTCACCGGACTCAACCGCGCCTTCAACGACGAGCACGACTCGCTGGGCAACTCCATCACGTCCTCGTCGCAGCGCACGCTGAAGCCGAAGCGGAAGCCGCTCCCGGCCTTCCTTGGGACCCCCGAGGTCGGCCTGCACCTCCTGCAGCAGCGGACATGTGGCCGCAAGAAGCGCATCGCACCAAGATCTGGTGACTTCGCCAGCTCGCTTCGGGAAACGCGGGAGGCGATGCAGGAGCGTCTCGCCGACCTGCAGAAGCTGCGGCTGGTGTGCCGTGCCACGCTGCAGGTGCTTGAGGGCAGCTATGAGAAGGGCGGCGGCGAGCAGGAGCCGCCGAGCTACGGCGAGGCCCTCGTGGCGCTGCTGACGACACAAGTGGGAGACCTGCGGCAGGTCATGGCGGAGACGGAGGAGGCCCTGCAGGGCCACCGCAGCAGCCTTGCCAAGGTCACCGTCGGCACCCGCATCCACCTGCTCTGCGATATGGTGCGCTCCCTCAAACTCGAGCGCGACTCGCTCAAGGAGGACCTCGCACGCCGCGGGCGGCAGGGCAACATGCTTCTCAACGACTTGGGTGAAGAGGCGAAGGAGCTGCGGGAGGAGCTCGCGGACAACAAGGCGCTGCAGAACCAGCTGCTCGACAAGCAGGAAGTCATCTCGAGCGAGATAGACGCGCAGAAGCGCAGCACGGCAGAGCTGGCCATGAAGCTGGCGCCGCTGCAGCACGAGTGCAACGTCCTGTGCGACGCCCTCGTGCACACCCTGCGCGGGCTGCCCGGCACGCCGTACGGCGAGGTCTCGGCAGCTGGAGTTCACACGAACATTGTGGCGGCCCTCAAGGCGGAGCAGGGACGGCCGCTGCTGCGCTTCGTGGATAGCGCGGTGCAAAGAGCGTCGGCGCACCAGCGCGGCCTGCGCGACATCCTCTACAGCTCCCTCGGCGAGCTGCGCGACGACGTGGCGGCGCTGCGAGTGCAGGTGTCTAAGGGCTGGGACCTCTACGGCCGCCCGATGGCCGACGCCGCGGTGCAGCACCTCCTGGACGCGACAGAGGTGCTCGCGCTCGAGAACAACATGCTGCGCCCGCGCGCGATTGAGCGGGAACGCTTAAAGCGTGACAAGGCCGAGCTTGAGGCGGCCCTGGCGGATGCGAAGGAGGCCCGCGCTGATGTCCTGGCCCGGCTGGAGCACGCCGAGGACGAAAACGCACGCCTGCGCCGCGCCGTGCAAGACGCGCAGATGGCCAAAGCCCTCGCGAACAGTGACGACGACGATGACCACCGCCACCACCACCATGAGGTGGCCGAGGAGGCGCGGATGCGGCACACCGGCAGGGTGTACAGCGGTGCCTCGGTGGACTGGGAGCGGCGCATGATCGACGGTGCGACGGAGCTGACGGTAGACGCGGTTGCCTCGATGAGCGGTGCCGCCATGTCGTCCGTCTTTGGCTCCGTTGTGAAAGAGACGCTGCGCCTCTACTCTGGCGTCCAGCAAGGGCTGCGCGGGCTGGAGGCGGTTTACGCCTCTGCGGGCGGCCGCCGCGGGGATGAGCAGCGCGCGCAGGCAGAGTTGGAGGGGCGGCTGAAGGAGCTGCGCGAGCTCTCTGACTCGGCCGACTACTTATGGTCGCGCCTCCCCGTGCTCTACCGCGTCCCGTACCAATAGGCAGGCCGACATGCGTAGCACTGCCTGTGTGTGTGTGTTTGTGCGTGTCAGTGTGATGCTCTCAATGATGAGCCGTAGCTGCATTCCATCTGCTTTCTCTGCCTGTGTCTGTGCCGGTGTTGAGCTATGCGTAGACACTCATCGGCCTGCTTGTTGTGTGCGTGACGGTCTTTCTGGCTGTGTGTTGAAGTGTTTGTGTGCTCGTGTGTGTGTCTGGACGTGGTGCTACTTTCGCCTTCGCGCGTTGCTGCGACAAGGGGAAACATCAAATCTGTATAATAATACGAAGAATCGTAAAGGAGCGTCCGCGTACCCCATGGACAGGGTGAGCCAACACGCGCAGGAGAGTAGCGCTTTCCACCTTACCTTCCTTCCCTCCCCCTCCCCCCAGCACCCCACTTGACGTCCCCCGTCTGGGCCTCACAGGAGAGACGTGGAAACCACGCCTCTAGCACATTGACAAGGGCTGCAGCGCTCCCCATCACACATGCAAGCCGAAGACAGGTACGCCCCCCCCCCGCGCGAGTCCAGTGCCAGGCCCCGTCCCTCGAAGCCCCACCCGCCCCTCTCTGCTCTTCCTCCCTCCCCTCTCGTCATTGGAGCCTTAGTCGAGTCAGCACAGCACAGCACCACCTCCACCTCACCTTTCCCACAGTACGCTGGCGGGGGGGGGGGCAGCAACAACAGCATGCGCCGCCACTGAGGCCACTAGCCGACCCGACACCCTCCAGCACATCCGCGGCACGTGAGGCGGCTGCCTCCCGCACCTGCCCACTGCTACTGCTACTGCCGCACCTCGACATAGAGCGGCCCTCCTGCCGCCTGAAGGAGAACCGGTTCGGCACGACGTGCGTGAAGGTGCTCGCGCTCTCGCGGCGCAGCACGGCGGAGCACCACTCCCTCCCGCCCGGCTATTGGGTGAGGCGCATGCACCAGTTTTGCTCCAGGGGTGGGCCAACGCTCCCTCAAACTGTTCCTCCGCGTGCCGCTTCTCGCACGCACGGCAGGTGAAGCGAGAGGACACTGGGGTGGAGGAGGGCAACGCCACTGCGCTGGCGACTGTGCCCGTGCTCGGTGCACGTCTCGCGGGTGAGCGCACCGGCACAGCGTACCGACTGAGCTATCACGACACGTCCACGTGGGCTGTTGGGCACCTGCTGGATGCAACGTGCTGCTTGATGGAGTGCGTCGACGCCTGGGTCGCCACAAACCCGCCTGCGACGCCGCGGCTGCTCTCGACGACAGGGCCTGCTGGTGGTTCGAGCCCACACGCGTTCGACAGGTTCACGAAGACGCGCCGTCTGCATGGCGGCGACTTCGCGGTCCTTTTTGTGCTCTTCTCTGCACGGAGAGCCACGCCGCTGCTCACACTGCTTTTCCACACAACACAGAGCATCCAAGCTGGCGAGAAGACACGGATGGGAAGCCAGGCCCAAGGCCCAAGGCCCAAGCACACACACACACACACACAAGTATGCATCCTCGGGCACGGACGCTGAAGGTAGCTTCCCAAGTCCCCTCGAGCAGGGGTAGTGATGCTTGTGTCGCTAACAGACACAACTCTACCAACCAAGGGCATCTTCAACGGAGAAGCGCCATCCCTGTGCAGCGCAGGTGTGTGCACACAGTTAGGCAGCAGCACGCGCTCCACTCGGCCCTCCCCCTCCCCCCCTCCCCCTCACTCTTCCCTCCCCCCTCCTCCCTCCTTTCCTCACACGTTCCACTTCCCTCTGGATCGCCGCGAGCTAGTCTCAAGCACCAACCCACCCATCACCATCACCACCACCCCCCCCTTTTTTGTCCTTCCCATCATCACCAAACAGCATCTCTCAAGGTCCCTGCACCTTACCTTAGGTCCTTCAGTGTTTTATTGTTTTTTTTTTTCATATCTTTCCCGCCCTCTCGCTCTCTGTCTCTCAGAGTGCCCGACCTTCTTTTCTCTTTTCTCCCCCCCCCCCCACTTGCTCTGTGTACCTCTCCTCCTCCCCCTCCCCACCACCATAAGTG
Organism: Tiliacea citrago; assembly: GCA_963921375.1. Classification (NCBI taxonomy): domain Eukaryota; kingdom Metazoa; phylum Arthropoda; class Insecta; order Lepidoptera; family Noctuidae; genus Tiliacea; species Tiliacea citrago. Next base: position 2,643,683 of record OY992811.1, read on the forward strand.
TGTGTCCCCCCCCCCCCACCCCACCCTCCCTCCCTTTTTTTTTCCTCACCCCCTTTCGCGTGAGGCGATTATATCCATCGGCATCCCATAACACGACGCCGCATCACAAAAAAAACGAAAACCGTGAGACCAACCACAGTCCCTGCACAGAATCATGTCTATGTGTGACCAATGCGAGATTGGGTGCCACCGAGCCGGCATCAAGGACATTGAGGACACCTCGGCGGTCAACAAGGACTTTCACTTCTCCGCCATCTTCCAGCCGACCGACCCGCACCACCACGATACGACCTTCACCAAGATCGAGGGCAGCGAGAAGTACGTCGAGGAGGTGGAGGTGTTTGGCCGCAAGGTGCTCAAGGTGAACCCGGAGGCCCTCACCATCCTCGCCCACCGCGCCTACTCGGATGTCCACCACTTCTTCCGCAAGGACCACCTCGAGGGGTGGCGCCGCGCCATCGAGGACCCTGAGGCCTCGGAAAACGACCGCTACGTCGCCACGACGCTCCTGAAGAACGCGTGCATCGCTGCCAGCCGCATCCTGCCCTCGTGCCAGGACACGGGCACGGCCATCGTGCTCGGCAAGCGCGGCGAGCTCTGCTGGACGGGTGGCGAGGATGACAAGTACCTGTCCAAGGGTGTGTGGAACGCCTACAAGTACCACAACCTGCGCTACAGCCAGACCGCCGCGCTCGACATGTTCAAGGAGTGCAACACCGGCGACAACCTGCCTGCGCAGCTCGACCTCCTCGCGGTGCCCGGGAACGACTACGAGTTCCTCTTCATCGCCAAGGGCGGAGGCTCGGCCAACAAGGCGTACCTCTACCAGCAGACCAAGGCCCTGCTGAACCCCAAGTCGCTGCGCGCCTTCATCGAGGAGAAGCTGAAGACCCTCGGCACGGCCGCCTGCCCGCCGTATCACATCGCCCTCGTCATTGGCGGCACGAGCGCAGAGATGACGATGAAGACGGTGAAGCTGGCGAGCTGCCGGTACTACGACTCGCTGCCGACGACGGGCGACAAGTACGGCCGCGCCTTCCGGGACCTCGAGTGGGAGAACATCGTGATGGAGGTGGCACAGAAGAGCGGCATTGGGGCGCAGTTTGGCGGCAAGTACTTTGCCCACCAGGCCCGTGTGATCCGTCTGCCCCGCCACGGTGCCTCCTGCCCGGTCGGCCTCGCCGTGTCGTGCAGTGCGGACCGCCAAATTCTTGCGCACATCGACAAGAACGGCATCCACGTGGAGCAGCTCGAGATGGACCCGGCGCAGTACCTGCCCGAGATCCCGGCGACCAGTCTCAGCTCGACGAGCGTCAACGTCGACCTCAAGCGCCCCATCGATGAGGTGCGCAAGCAGCTGAGCCAGTACCCGGTGGGCACCCGCGTGATGCTGAACGGCACCCTCATCGTGGCCCGCGATATCGCGCACGCCAAGATCAAGGAGATGCTGGACAACGGTGAGCCGCTGCCGGACTACATGAAGACGTCGCCCATCTACTACGCCGGCCCGGCCAAGACGCCGGAGGGCTACGCCTCGGGCTCCTTTGGTCCAACCACGGCAGGCCGCATGGACTCCTACGTCGATCTTTTCCAGGCCAACGGTGGCAGCTACATCACGCTGGCCAAGGGCAACCGCAGCAAGCAGGTGACGGACGCGTGCAAGAAGCACGGCGGCTTCTACCTCGGCAGCATCGGCGGCCCGGCCGCCATTCTCGCCAAGGACTCGATCACCAAGGTGGAGTGCCTCGCCTTCCCGGAGTTTGGTATGGAGGCGGTGTGGAAGATCGAGGTGGTCGACTTCCCGGCCTTCATCATTGTCGATGACAAGGGCAACGACATGTTCGCGAAGCTTCTTGCTTAAGGCACTTCGGCCAGGGGGACGAGACAGGAAGCACATGAGGGGGGGCGAAAAGAGGGGACTGGAAAAGGATGGAAGAGAGTGAGAGAGAGATGGGGAGCGGGGGTGGGTGGAGGGGGGTTTGTGTGGTTTAACACCCGCTCTCTCTCTCCTCCACGCCAACCCCGCCCCCCCCCCCCCCCCTCAGCCTCCCCACACATACGCACCGGTCCATCGCGCTCTTCCTCCCTCCCCCCCCCCTTTGGTCCCCCCGTCACGCCACACCTGCCAACGAGACGAAAGGGTAAATCTCCATAAGATGGCTAAGGTCGCCGCCTGTCACTCACGCAGTCGCCATTTCTTTTCGTTTTTTCTGGTTTGTTTGTTTCCCCTTTGCCTTGTACGACTGACCGGCCTCAAAAGTGGAAGCCATATTGAACCGCCTCTCCTCCAACTTCTCTCTCCCTGTGTAGACCCGTCATGGGACGAGATGGAGACGGGAGGAGGGGAGGGTGTCAAAGCTTTACGTTTTTTTTTTTTCTCTTCGTCCTTTCTCTTACCTTCTCTCTCTTCCCCCCCCTAAATCTTAGCCGCTTAGCAACGCTTCACCTCTCCTTTACCCCCACCTCCACCCCGTCACCACTATCACATCGTTCTCACGCCGTGCACACCCCCATCCCCTCCATGTCTCTCTCGCTCTCTCTCCGCTCACACCTCTTCTATTGTTGTTGGGGGAGCGTTGCAGCAGCGCCTCTCCTCTCCTTCGCCCCGCGTCTTGTCTTGTGTGTTTTTGATGTCCTTTGTTTATTGCTGGCACACGCGCATTCCAGCAGGTCAAGCGCCTCGCGGTCGGCATGTGCCTGCGTGGGTGTGTTTGTGTCTCTCCGATTGTGTGTGCTTGTCGTTTTCGTTGTCGATGTGCTTCTTTTTTGTTTTCTTTTTTTTTCTCAGTGCCCAGTGGCTCTCAAGGACTGCGGTGAGAGCGACGTGGTCGACGGCTCAGCTTCCCTGCTGACCTCACGGCTTCACCCCCCCCCCCACCCCAATTGGGTCGCTCACCTTCTCTCTCATACCCGTCCTTTTTTTTCTTTTGTTTTCCTTTTTCTCATGTTTCTTTGTTTTCGGTTTTTTTCTGCGTCACCGATGTTGATTGCTCTTTTCGCGTTCTGTGTTGGTACTTGAGGATGCCAGAAAAAAAAAATGGTGCGTTTCTGTTTGTTGATGGGTAGCGATTGGGGAGAGGATGGAGGGGGGTAATGGCGCCGCCCCCCCCCCCTTGCCTCACCGTCGCGGTAACTGACCCCTGCTGCCGATGCACCAACTGTGATGTATGCGCACGCGTGTATGATCTGCTCCCTCTCCCTCTCTCTGTCTCTCGCGCACACCTTTTGTCTTTCTTTCTTTTTTTCTCTGATTTCTCACACACATCTTCCTCGCACTCTTCTTCTACCGCGTCCTCCCCCACCCCCACCCCCACCCGAGAAGGGGGAACTCTATGAGGTCCGGGCCACAGCCCGTCATCTGCGCTCCATCTCCGTTCAATTTTCTTTCCACCTGCTTCTTTGATGTGTATCAACCCTCTGCATGACTTGTGTGCGTCTGTGAGTGTAGGTGTGGGTATGTGTGTCTGTCTCTGTGAGGTCATCGTTTTGTTGTTGTTGCTTGCCTCACCCTCTCCCGCATTGCCTTTATGCTCCATCTCGCCTTTCCTCCTTCTCCTTCTCGGTCGCTGCTGCCTTCCGTCTATCCCTTCTTTGGTCACCTCGATCGAAGGCGGACATGTACATGATGCAGCACGCCACTACCACTCCATTCCACCACTACTAGACGCACACACACAAAAGAGCAGGGAAAAAAAATAAACCGTGAACGTCCAAGTGTCTTTGCTTTCCCGTCTCTCTCTCTCTCTTCTCTCCGTCTCCCCCCTCCTTCCTCCCCCCCCTTCCTCCCCGTATCTCAGCCCCCAAGGTCAACGCCGTGCAGGCGAGCTTTGCGATTTCTGCGTGCATCGGCGTGTGTGCGCCAGCTTCTGTGTGTAGAGGCTGGTCTCATGCCCCGTCTCCGCTTGCCCGTTCATTTCTGATGTGTAAAGGAGTCAACCAAACCCCCCCCCCCTCTCCCCCCTCCTCTTCCACACACACACGCACACACAAGCAGGCAGGCAGGCAACCTCCCCCCCACACGCCTGCGTTACTCTGTGGCACCAAACCAGTCCATCGTGCTGGAGGAATGTTCGGCAGGGGGGAAAGGGAGGGAGGGAGGAAGGCGGAGGCGGAGGGACAACGGTGAAGAAGCGCTGCGGAAGTACACACAAAAGAAAAAAAGGGAGCGGGCAGCTGGACATCGGAGACATGGAGGGAGGGGAAGGTGAACGTTGACCCCCCTCCCCTCCTCGATCCACTGTCCTCGTGCTTCCTCCCTTCGTGACTCTTGCCCACCCCCCCCCCCTACCCACCCTCGCTCTCTTATGAAAGCCCCTCGCCCTCCACGTCCGTCGCAATTGTTTCCGTTTTTTTTTTTTGCTGTTTCCCCCCCCCCCCCGCCCCGTGTTGCTGTTTTCTCCACCGTTGTTGTTGTTCGCTCTTCTGTGCAGCACCCTGCACCTCTGCCCTCTCGCAGATGCTCTTCTTTTTTTTTCTTTTCTTCTTTATTTTCTTGTCGTGCTCCTGTCTGTCTGTTCCTCCCACCCACCCACCCCCCTTCCTCCCCCCACCACTGTGCGTGCGTGTGTGTGGGCGTGTGTGTGTGTGTGTGTGTGTGTAGAGGAGTCGGGGTGCGTGGCTGCGTGGTTAGCCTGCAAGCGTCTTGCTCTTCTCCCCCATCTTGCCCGCCACGTGCAGTGGTGTACAGTGGCCGATACTGTTCTGTGTTACCTGCCCTCTCACCTGTGTGTGTGTGTGTGTGTGTGTGCGGTGCAGCCGGGGTGCCCATCATGTCTGGCCGTACATCAGGGGTAAAGAGGGAGGGAAGAGAAGGTGTAGCGCACAACCGCTGGCATCCGCACGCCTCGCAGGTCGCACAGACACATGCACACGCACACTTCACACGAGGACAAACCCCGGAGAAGCCGTCAACCTTCTCCTGCCGCTCTCTCAGCTACCCCCCGCCTCATATCTCAGCGTCTCTTGCCCTTTTTTGTCCTCCTCTTCCTGTTTGGCTTTGCCTCTCCCTCCCTCTCCCTGTGTGTGCCGTCCCAGCTCACTTTCAGAGTGTATGTTCCCGCGGTGCGTTCGTGCGTCTGTGTGCGTGTGTGTATGCGTGTGTGTACCTGCATCTTCTTGGAAAGCGGCGTATTACCTGGACTGCTCGTCACCACCACCACCGCCACTCCTCCTCATCGACGCCGATGTGTTTACACACGCAGACACTCACAGCCACGGACCCCCCCCCCCCACCTCACCCCCCGACACACGCACACACAAACTATTCAGAGGCCCGTGTGCCTTGCCTCCCCCCCCCCTCCCCCTCCGTCTGCAGACTCTGTCTTCATCAAAACCCCTGACCACCCCCACCAACATGGCCTTCTGCGACTCCTCCTTCTCCCTCCTTTCCCCCTCCCCCCAACCACACACACCTTTCTCCCGCTTTCGCTCTCCCTCCCCTTCCCCCTCCCCCTCCGGTGCTCCCCTGTCTCCTCTTCACTACGTACGCATCATCCGCTCTTCCTCTCTGCGTGACAACTCTGTCATCTGGACACGCCGCCGTCCCCGTCCCTCCCTCCCTCCTCCATCGCAGGCGCCTCTGTGTCGCGTCGTTTCAAAGGGTGGGTGGGTGGGTGGGTGGCGTGCGTGACGGAAGTGCAGCAGATGCGCGTGCGCTTGTGTCTGAGCCGCGCTTGTTCGGTGTCGATACCGGTGGGGGAGGAGGAGGAGGGAAAGGGAACAATGAAGAATGGTTGAAGAAAGGGGAAGGAGAAAAAGGAGGAAGCCGCTGCAACAACAACAGAAAAAAAAAGTCTGAGGTGCATCAAAAGCGCGTAGCCATGTCTTGTCCTAAAGTCACCGCGGAACCGCCTAAAGCACACACACACACACACACAAATCTTCACCTTGGCTGTACAAATATCCAAGGCGGCCTGTGCTGGAGCTCCCACCTCTTCTCTCCCCCCCCCCCTCTGAGGCGCGTGGTGGGGAGAGAAGTGAAGTTCTGGTTGGGGGAGGGGAGAGGGTAAGACGCGCTGATGCCTCCCCCCTCCCCTCCCCATTGTCTCTCCACCTGCACGCACGACTCTCACAGACGAAGCACGTGCGCTGTGATCAAGCTCGGGCAGAGTGATCATGTCCCGCTACCTGCGAGAGCAGGGCAGCTTGCATCAATGCATGCGAGCCTCGCGTCGCTGTCAGTGAGCAGCACCAAGAAGCCGAGCGAGCCTCTTCACCCACCCTCGCACACGCACCTGCACTACTTCCACAACGCTTTTTCCCGCTCCTTCACGTTCCTGTTTAACTGCTGGCATACCCTACACCTCCAGCTTCCACCCCACGGCGCTGCACACCGCAGCTTCCCCCTTGGTATTGTGACGTGGTGCGACGTTGTTGATTGTCCGCCCGCCCGCCCCAGCTCTCACCCCCCCCCCCCCCGCTCCCGACACTGCCATAACGGCTGCATCGGCGAAGCAAACTAAGCACGGGACCCTACAAGCAGGAACAACAACAAGAGTAAAAGAAAAAGGAAAAAGAAACCAACATGTCGCAGTCGAGGTCCCCCTCTGCTGCTTCCTCGTCACCGTCGGCGTCGATGAGCGGCTGCTCGGAGGCGGCCTCGCAATCATCTCAGGACGGCCAGCGGCTGTACGAGGTGTCGTGTGTGGAAACACTCGCGCCCCTCGTCGCGGACGTCACGCCAGCGGAAGAGAGCGCCGGACCGCCGCTCGAGCACCCTGTTGCCGTGATTGACTACAAACCTAGCTTCAGTTTTGTTTACGGTGTGTACAGGGCCCTGCGCGGGCAGCTGGAGTACACGCCGCTGCTGCCGCCTCGTGGAAGTCCTGTGCAGCAGCCGCCAGTCCTCTGCGCCATCCACACGGGCGCAGCGCGGTGGCTGCTGCTGCTCGCCTTTGCCCTGCGGCAATGCACGGCGAACTTCACTGTGTGGAAGGACCGGCGTGACATGGTGATGTCGCCTGACGTGCTGGCGCAGGCGACGCGGGACGCACTCCCCTCGCTGCCTGTGCCAGAGGTGCTGCTCTCCGCTGCGGCCTCGCGGGCGGAGCGAAAGGAGGCGCTGCGGGACATGCGGAGCAAGGCACAGATCCTTGAGAATGCTGCGCGGTACTGGCTGCCGGCGCGCGATGATCTCTTCTGGGAGGGCCGGGCGAGCCCGTGGCGCGCCGTGTACTGGGAGCTGACCGCGATCGGCTGCTTCACGCGGTTCTACCACAAGAACTTTCAGGCGTGGCACCACCGCCGCGAGCTCCTCACGTACGCCATTGAGCAGAGTCCATCGCACGTGTCGGCCAGCACGGCCAGCAACGACGCCGCTGAGGCGACAGTGCCGCTGCTTTCGAGCGAGGCCGCGTTCGACGCCCACCTGCGCGACTGCCACGGACTCAGCTTCGCCGAGGTGGATGAGCGCCGTGCCCTGTCAGCGGTGCTGTGTGATGTCGACGGCAAAAACTACCACGCCTGGCTGCACCTCTCCTGGTACCTTCGCGCCTTCCCCTTCCTCGTCGCGCCGCCGGCGCTGGCCGACCTGAAGACCTTCGCCGCCGCTGTGACGGAGCAGGGATGGCGCTTTGCACCGCACCCGCGGTGGATGGAAACAAACAACGTGAGCAATGACGACGGCAACGGCAGCGCCGCAGTAGCGCTGCGGCCGACGCTGCCGCCGAGCCCGCTGACCGCCGCCCTTCACTTCACCGCGCGCCTGTTGTACCAGGACTGTCTCAACAACTCTGCGTGGTGCCATCGCCTTGCCCTCTTCCGCGAAGACCTGGTCCGCGTGCTGTGGCGACGACGGCACAGCGGCGGCGGCGCCGCCGCCCACAATGCCGCCCTCTGCGTGCCGGACGGGGATTGGCTGCCCATGGTGCGGGCCCTCTGCGCGGTGGAGCTCGACTACGCGCTGCAGTGGCTCATCGTGGACCCGACCAACGAGGCGGCCTACACGCACGCTCGCGCGGTGGCCCTCCTCTACTACACCGTCGCCACGCGGCACGAGCTGTGGACGGCCGAGCAGGCCAGCGCTGTCCCGAACACACAACTTCTCGAGTATCTCGCAGAGGCACCGCTGCTCACCCCCGCCGCGCTGGCGAGCTCGGCACTCTGCGACGACGCGGACACGGCCACGGTGTGCCCCACCACGCCGGTGCTGTCGCTGCTGCGCGTGCGCCAGCGCTCTGTGCCGTGGAACGTGTACAAGGGTGGCTTTGCGTTGGTGCGCCACATGCAGGCGGTGCTGCACACCAGCGTGCGGGCACGCGTAACGGAGCTGGAGGAACAGGCCGCGCGCCTTATGCGCTCCGCTGCAGCCGCGACGCCGGTCAATGCAGCGCCCCTTCAGACCCTCTATGAGCGCGGCTCGCAGTACATGCTGGACAGCTTTCACCAGCTCGATGCCGCGCAGTACCTCGCATGCCAGGCGAGGCTGGAGGAGATGTGGCTGACATATATGAGCGCCGCGCAGAAGGACGAGGTCCAGCAGCAGCGGCCGTCGGAGGCGTACCGTGCCGGGCTTCAGCCAGAGTGGCTCGCTGCCCCGCCGCCGTGGTCGTCCGAGGAAGGCGAGGACGGCGACACCGACACCGCTGCATCTGCCGTCGTGACGGACTTTATCGCTCATGAAACATCCGCGCTGACGGTGGCGAAGCACCTCACGGTTGCTGATCCGATCCGTGTCAAGTACTGGAAGTGTGAGGCGCTCAACACCATCCACCGCGCCTACGGCACACCGCACTGAAACAGACGACTGTGCGTTGAAAGGGCGAAGGAGAGCGTGCCGCTGTGCGGAGGTGAACGGCGTTGCGCTTTCACCGGGAGGGCCGCCGCCGCAGTGGAGCGTACCACAGCTCTTCCGAGCGCGGTAGCTTCAAGTCTGTCCCGGCCGTTGCTTCCTGTTCTTGTTCCCGGTGAGTGCGTGTCATCTTTGTTTTTTGTTGTTTCCAAGCTCATCGTTTCGGTGGCGGTGGTGCCGCCGGCTCGCAGCTCTCGTGTAAGTTGCTTTGTGTTTTTTTGTGTTGCCGAATATCGCTTTGGGGGGCACACACGTTTGGTGTGTCACCAGAACACAATTGAAGAGCAAGAATGCCGTGACGCGGACGCTCTCACACGCGTTTTTGTTTTCTTGTCTCTGTTGACAAGCGGGAAGGTAAAAAGCAGAGGCCCCGAGCGTTGCGACCAAGACGCAGTCTCCGTCGTGCATCCGCATCACTGCGACCTGCGTGCGCGCACACACACGCACCTACACACAGACAGAACACCCTTCTCTATCATGTCATCCTCTGTGCACGCTGCTGCTCCTCGTTCTTCGTCGTCCCCTCCTAGCGTCCATTCCACGTGCTATACACACGCACACACACCGTAACAACGTTGAGAGAGTCACCACAGCCTCGGCGACACCGCACGGACCCCACCCACACACATCCCCGCACCTCCACCTCCCCCCCCCTCCCTACAACATCTATACACCCCTTCCCCCTGTCTTCCTTTCTCCAGTCTGCGCCTTGACGTTGCAGTACGTACTATTGCACGTGACACCGCAGACCCGTCCCGTCCCGTGTGTGTGTGTGTGTGTGTGTGTGCTCCCCAGCTCCTCGGTGCGTGCCGCTCCCCTTGGTCCCCACCACCACCACCACCAGAAACATATCCACAACAAAAGAAGGCACTTCTTCCCCACCCCTCCCCACCAACCCACTGTGCGCGGCACGTCATAGTGGAGCGTCCTTCACCCCTATTGAACGCGTTTTTTTTTCCCTGTGGCTGCCGGTGTGTGTACATCAGCGTTTCTCGCCTTTTTTTGTTGTTGTTTTCTCCCCCGCCCCGTCTCCTTCCCCCCCCCCCCCGTTAGCTCCGCGTTCCCCTGTGGGCGGTTCTTTGTTTTGTTGTTGTTTGTTTGTTTGCTTTGCTTTGCCCCTACTGCGACGGGCTGTTCTTGTTCCCGTCTTACAATGCCCGACTACCCCACCAGCGCCCTGGAGGCCACCAAAACGCCACTGCGGCCTTGTGCGTTTGTGAACAAGAACAGTGGCGAGCGCGGGGCGGCCGTCTTCGTCTACGAGCAGCTGAAGAAGCGGATCGGCGCCGAGAACGTATTCGACCTCTTCCCGCAGCCGGGCAAGCCGCCGGCGATCGAGGAGGCGAAGGCGTTTATCGCAGCCCGCAACCCCGACTTTCTCATCGTGGCCGGTGGTGATGGCACTGTCTCGCTCAGCATGGACATCGTCGACGCCGTGCGGGTGGCGGAGAAGATCAACGCAACGGCGGCGCCGGTGGCGGTGCTGCCGATGGGCACGGGCAACGACCTCAGCCGCAGCCTCGGCTTCGGCGGCGGCTACAAGAAGCCCCTCATGGACCCCGAGGCCGGGTTCGAGGCACTACTCCGGCGCATGTACGCGGCGACGCCGCGAAAAGTGGACCGCTTCTCTGTGACCGTCGAGCTGGTGAAGAAGGGCTCCGAGGCCGAGCAGGGCGGACAAGGGAGTGGGGGCGCAGCGATGCGTCCGCCACCCGAGGAGTCCAACAGCTCCGACGCGGAGACGCCCGAGGCGCGGCAGCCCTTCTCCGACGAGAAGCCGCGCCAGGGCGCGTCGGAGCCACCCCAGCAGCAGCCAGGAGAAGGCAAGAGCAGCAGCGGCGACGTCAAGCCCGCCAACACCCCCGCTGAGAAGGCACAGGCAGCGGCGGCTCCAGGTGTGTTTGCGAAGGTCTTCACCAACTACTTCTCCATCGGCTTTGACGCCCTCGTCGCTGAGCAGTTCGGCATCTTCCGCAACAAGAACCCTGACATGTGCAAGACGCGTGTGGCGAACAAAATGTGGTACGGCTGTTTTGGCTGCCACGCCATGTGCAGCGCGGGCACGCTACCCAAGAAGCAGGTATCGCTCAAGCTAAACGACGCGGAGGTGAAGGTGCCGATCGGCACCAAGGCCATCGTCGTCGCGAACATGATCACGTACGCGGGCGGCAACGTGCTCTGGTCCGACTCGCGCAAGCGCTTTGCGACGCCGGCCGTCGATGATGGCCTGGTGGAGGTGACGGCGCTGGAGGGGGTGTGGCACATGGTTGGCGTGGGCACGCAGACTCGGTCTGCCACGAAGATCGGTCAGGACCACTCCATCGTGTTGCATGCGCCGGCAAACTTCACGATGCAGTACGACGGCGAGCCGATCGCCGCCTTCGGTACGCGCGACCAGCTTGTCAAGGTTGTGATTGAGCACAAGGGGCAGTCGCTCGGCATGGAGCTGTGGCGCAGTGGGACGCAGGCCGATGACGACATTGCGGAGGTCGTTCCGCTGCACAATGAACAGACGAGCTGATGCACAACGCCGTCGTCGGCTCAGCCCTCCCTCCTCCCCCCCCCCCCCCCACCCTCGTCCCCTGTCATCCTCCACACAAGCTCCGTTGCTTCGCACAGGGGGGTGAGGTGGTGAGAGCCCGAAGGAGCGGCAGACATATCCTCCTTTCTTTTCTTTTCTTTTTCTCCCTACATGTTCTTTCACTTTTCTGCCGCTTTGCACACACACACACACACCCGCACTGACGCGTGCTTTCCCCTCCGAGCAGCGTCCTCGTGATTGTTCTCTCTCTATCTCTCGCCATTGTTCCTCTCTTACTTCCGTTGAACCCTTTTTGCGCGACAGGCGAAACCAAGACAAACCAAAAAAGAAAAGGGCAAAAACACTTCCATCAAGACTTGAACAAAGGTGTTTGTGTTTGTGTGTGTATGAAGGGTCGTGTGCTGAGGTGCTCTGTGCATGTAAGCAACCAGCTCTGCTGCTTCTTGTTTTCTTTCTCTCCCTCTCTCTTATGTGTTTGTTGCTTTAGATGCGCCACCTCGCTCCACCACCACCACCACCACCCCTCTTTCTTGTTCCCTCTGTTGAACGCTCACCGCTGCCTCGGCCGCGCATCTCCTTTCCCTTCCCTCCCCCTCCCCCTCCCCCCTCGTTGTGTTCTGTATCTGCGTCGGCCTCTCTCTCTAACTCACACACACACACACTCTGTTGAGAGCAGCGGCCGCCCGTATCTTTGTCGGTGTCCGTGCGTAATGCCCGCGTGTACAGCTGCTCGCTCTCGTGTTTGGGGAAGGGGGGGTGGGTGGGTGACAGGAAGGATGATGTCGCCCTTCTCTTTGATGGTTTCTCAGCTTCGTTGCCAGTGAAATGAAACATGCTAAAAAATGTATATATATATATATATATATATATATCAAGAAGTGCACTCGACCCTCTGCGGAGGTGTTTGCACACAAAGGTGCATCGGCGCGGGGATGCTCATCTCTGTGTGCGTGTACGTGATGGATAGGAGTGACGGTTCTCTTTTTCTTGCGAGTGTGTGTGTGTGTGTGTGTGTGTGTGTGTGTGTGTGTGTGTGTGTGTGTGTGAAGAGCGCGCTGCGCCCCTTTTGTTCCACCACCACCCCCATCCACCCAAGTGGCTCGGTTAGGGGGGGTGGGAGCTGAGAGTGTGTACTGTTATGTCTGACGCCTTTTTTTTTTCGCGTGTTCTGCCTTTGTCATTGAGAAGCCCGCAGCATGTGGCGCCGTGATGCAGCTCACCTCGCCGCCACACGAAGCCTGTCACGTACCCCAAAACGACATGGGGCCAACCTGAGTGTACAAGGGCATCGTCTTGTAGGAGAAACAACAACAACAAGGCACACAGCTACCAAAGAAGAAAAAAAGAAAACGAAGAGTGCCGCAAGCCGATCCATGATCGGCGCACCTTACCGTCTCCGGGCCATCAAATGCAAACGCCACGACACGAGATTTGATTTGTGGCGCCTCTGAAGAAGGTCAACAGCGGAGCGGGGAGGGGCCGTGAAGGGGCGTGGAAGGGGGAGGGGAGGAGAAGGACTGTGTAGCACTGCAACAACAACACCGACACGGCAAGCATCAGCCGAGACACGTGAAATATGTCTTTTGTTGTTTGTTTGTCTTTTCCTGCTTTGGTGTCTAGAACGGCCCTGCTTGTCGCTCCCCCCTCCCCCCCCTCTCCCTCTCCCTTTGCCCCCCCCCCCCCCCTCCACTCCCTCTCCTCGTCTTCTCGTTGCGATGTGCTTTGCGTGTGTTGAATGTGTCCATCACCGTATCCGCATTCCTCTCCTGTTGGCTGCCTTTACTTTCCCCCCCCCCCCTCTCCCCTCCCTCCATCCTTCTTCCTTCCTTCCCTCCCTCCCCCGCCCCGCCCCTTTTGGCCCAATGCCATCCTCCTTTGGCAACTTCACATCCCCAGCACCACTGCTGTAGCGCGAGCGGCATGCACCCCCATCTGATGATCCTTCAAGTACAATCGCATCTATTTTTCGGACTACCTGACATGACTTCGAGAACGGCTTTTGCAGGCGTCACGTGGCGCTCTGACCTGGGTGTGTGTATGTGCGTGCGTGTGCGAGGCTGCGCGTGAGGCAGTTCTGGTTGAAGCTGGATGGGCTGAGGTGGACGAGAGCTCTTTGTAGCTCGGTGAGGCCTTCCCCACGAGAAGGCGGCGTGCTGGGCTCTTGCGTGTCTCACAGATACCTGCTGTAGTGACTGGTTGTGAGATGGACTAGAATGTGACGCTTCTTTGCTGTCTCTGCCGCACTGTGTGTATGACACATGGTAGGGGGTGGGGGGGGAGGAAATAGCGAGAGAGGTGACGGCGCTGCTGAGGATGATGAAGTGAAGAGTACAATCGCATCTATTTTTCGGAGCCGTACATGACCTGAGAATTGCTTTCCTTTGAGCTTTCATGTTCGCCCCTCCCCCCCCCCCTTCCTCTCCTTTTTTACGGGGGGAGGGGGGAGGGGGGGAGGGTGAAGTGGGGGCTTCTGACTCAGAGCGTTGCTGGAGCATCTTGCCGGGTGCAGTCGTTTAGACCAAATCGGGTAACTACCGGCCCCCGTCTTCTTGAGAGGCTGCGTATGCGTGTGAGGAGAAGCACCTGCGCTAGTTGTGGGACGGCATGCAGCAGCATCCACGCAGGTCTTGAAGCGCTTCGATACACTTTGTGTGCAAGTGCGTGAGGTTGAGAGAGCTTTCATGAGCAACTGGGGGAAAAACAAAAGACACGAGGTTTTAAGAACAGGAAATAAAATAAAAATCGGGACTGACAAAAAAGGATGCGTTTGCTGAGCCACCACTTCTCCACCAAACACCGTCTCCAGAGTTCTCCCACGTCACCAATGCCAGAACAAACCCGCACGACTGTGTTTTGTGTATATGTGTGTGTGTGTGCATGTGTATATGTGTGTATTTTCTTTTCCCCTTCATCTTCGATGTCCCTCTCTCTCTGTCCCCCTCTCCATTTTCGCTTCGTTCCCGTCCTTCATCACACGGAACTTGTGCACACCCACATACACACACACACATCTGCACTGCCCTTGCGTAGTGAACCACGGCGCCGCTCGGACACGGGACTGCGGCCTGTCTTGTTTCGTGTGTTGACGTCTGTGTGCCTTTGTGTTCTGTTGTGTGCTCGCCTGTCTGCGTCTCTGTGTGTGTTGCCGTGCGGGATGCTGCCCTGCATGCGGCGTGCCGTGGCAACCTCGGCTGTCCTCCTCCCGCTTGCCTCCCTCACCGCCCGCTCGTACAGCACACCGGGGTACACGCTCTACATGACCGGCGGTCCCGGGCCGCAGACATCCGACCCGACGTGTAACCGTATACCACCTCTGCGGCCGCCAACTCGCGGCTTGGCGATGCGTCGCGTGGTGATGCCTCGCGGCAGGAGCGGGGTGCGCAGCGCGTGACGGAGGTGAGCACCGGGGAGGCGCGTGACGGGGACGGCTTCACCGAGGTGGACCTCAAGAACCCACCACAGATGCCGTCGCCGCAGCACTACGAGAGCTACGACGAGTACCTGGACGCCTATGACCAGTATGTGCAGGACACCGCACAATTCTCGTCGTCGGCGCGAGTGTTTCTACAGCGCCGCCTGCGCCGTCTCCAGCGCGCACACGCCGGCATCGCAGAGGCGGTGCGGCGCGAGTACTTCTGGACGTTTGTGCCCTTCATCGTAAGCCTCGCGGTGTTCATGGTGGACGCCCACCACCACGCCGATGCCCAGCTCACGCACCACCTGCTCAAGGAGCGGGCAAAGCACGAGGTGAAGGGCGTGAAGTGGGAATCTGTTTGAGTCGACACGGTATCTGTCTCTATGTCTGTGTCTCTGTATAGGTGGCTGTGTGTTTGTGTGGGAAGGCGGGCGCGCCTGTGTGTGGCCTCTCTTGGCGGTGTGCAGGTGCCAACGCATCTGCCAACAGCTCACATGTCAAGCTCGCACGTGGCGAGTCACAGGAACAACAACAACAACGTCTTGATCACATCCGAGTACACCTAAAAAAAAACGAACTCGGCCCTCTCTCTCTCTCCCTCTTTCCTCTTCCTTTGTGTCCCTGTCATGTGCAGAGGAGTCTCTGTCGTGCTACCTGACCCCGTCTCTGACGTACACTGTGTCACTCGATGACGGCGCTGCGTCACAGGAGAGGAAAAAAAAGGAGAAAAGGGCTGAGCGGCATTCCCTCTCATTCCTCCTGCCCTTCCCTCTTCCCTTCCCTTCCCTTCCCTTCCCCCATCCCTCTGCCTTCCCTTTGAGTGCTTCTTGTTGTTGTTGTTCAGATATCATAGAGTGCAGAAACGACTCTTCCCCCATCACTTTCACATACACGTACACACGCATACACACCCTTGCCGTGCAAGCACGTGGCGGACGCGCACATAGAACTCTCTCTCTCTCGCTGCAGCAGTAGCCAGGTGAGAGGTCCCCCCGTCCTTCCCTACGCTCCATCGACTCTGCCACACCGGTATTTTCTGTTCAAACACGGAAGCCGATTATTTTTTTCTGTCTTTCTCCGAGATGAGCTCCAGCCCTGCGTCTTCGTCCGCGGCGCTCTCGCCTATCGCCCTTGCGGTGCGGCGCCTGCGAAGGGTTGCAGCGGCAGAGCAGCAGGCGCATGGTCTCACGTCGCCGGCGGTGACGGAGGCGTGGGCGAAGCGGAGCTTCGAGGCAGAGACGGAGCGCATCAATCGCGAGCTGGAGCAGAAGCGGTCACAAAAGTCCTCTGCCTTCTTCCCTGCGCTGTACATGCGTGGTCGCGACCCCGCCGCCGACGAAACGCTGCGGCTGCTGCGCAGCGCGTGCAAGGCATTCGAGCTGGACCTCCGCTTCAAGGAGATCGAGAAGCTGGACGAGATGCACGCCCAGTTGTGGACGCTGCTCAGCGCCGGCGACCGCACCAGCATCACGGTGGAGGCCTACCACAAGCTGCTCGGTGACTTCAACGAGTGGGCTGCGGACCGCTACGGGGCACAGCTGCCCCCGCCGCCGAGCGCCGTGTGGGACGTCTCAGAGACAGAGGAGGAGGACGGCAGCGAGACCCACCCACGGGAAACCTCGTCCCCGTCCGCAACAGGCGCACGCCTGTCCACGTCGACAGAGCCGCCCTTCCCGGCTGCGCACGCCACAAACTCCAGCGAGCTGCGGATCAGCATCGAGCCGCGCCGGAGAAGCAACAGCGGCAGTCGTGGTGTTGGCAGTGGAACATCTCGCAGCGCCAGCTGGGAGCTCCTCTTGGAGCACATCCAGCGCTTCAACGAGCAGCAGCGGAAGCAACAGGAGGAAGAGCAGCAGCAGAGCAGCATGGCCGCCGCCGCTGCTGCTGCCGCGGCGGCCGCCACCACGACGCCGGGCCGCAGCTACGCCGTTTTTGAGCACCTGCTGCATCTCGGCGAGGACCAGCCAGCGCTGGGCAACGTGCTGTACCTCTGCTCCGTGCCGCCACCGCGGCCGGACATGCAGCTCTTCCTGTCGTGCCCCCGCAACGCGGAGCGGGCCGTCGACATCGCCGCGATTTATCAGACCTTTGCGAAGCAGGTGTCGCTGGTGAAGTGCGAGGCGGAGCTCATCATGTGGGACAACAACAACGATGGCCGTCTCTCCGAGGACGAGGTGGAGAACTACGTGCGCGACCTCGCGCCCCGCATCGCTGCCCTGCAGGCGATGAGCAAGGACATGCTCCCGTTCTACTGCTGCACCGTGAGCCGCCGCCTCTTCTGGGACCTCGACCCCGGCAACCGCGGCCTCCTCCGCATCCACTCCCTCCTGCAGAGCAGCGTGATGGATGAGTGGGTGAGCCTGCAGCTCATGACCGAGGACGACCCGCAGAACTGGTTTGGCGCCCTCGTGACGCAGCAGCTGTACAACAAGTTCGTCCTGCTCGACACCCGCAACAAGGGCACCTTGAACGTTGAGAACTTGCGCGCGTACAAGAAGGGGCTGCCTACGGTGCTGGACGACGGGCTGCCGTCCGACACGAGTCCGCTCTGCTCCCTCTTCATTGACCGCTACTTCGAGACGAACACGCTCATGACCCGGTCTGAGATGGACTACCGCAAGTTCGTGGACTTCGTCATCGCCGTCGAGCTGCTGCCGCAGTGCAGCCGACCGCACTTTTTCTGGAACATCCTTGACATGGACAGCAGTGGGTTCTTGTCGCCGATGATTGTCAACCAGTTCTTCCGCGAGACGCACGGGAAGCTCGTTGCCGCCGGTCTTGATGTCCCGTCGCGGGAGACGGTGGTGCAGGAGGTGTTTGACCTCATTGAAAAAGCCGAGCCGCTGCGCATCACGCGAGAGGAATTTGTGCGGTCACCGCAGGCCGGTCTCTTCGTCGCACTCCTGATTGACTGCCTCTCCTTCTGGACCTACGAGAACCGCGAGCAGCGGTAGGTGAGTCGGGGAGACGGCGCAAGAGGGAGGGAGGGGGGGGTGCGGACGTGGTGTAGCGATCGCTTGCTGCCCAGTCGTCGTGCTGCGGCACTGCAGCTATCATGCTCGTTTCATGTTGCTTCTACGCATCCACAGGCCTCATCAAACTGCCCTTGTGGAATTCCCAGCTACGTGCACACCAACGCTCTCTTAACGAACCCAAATATCATCGACTACTGTTGTTGTAGGTCGTGTAGACCGGCACGCACGTCGCTGTCTCGTGTCGACGGCCAAGCACCGGCTTGGCGTGGGGCACCCTGGAGATCAGCCAGTGGGGGTGACAGTGGAGGACACTCCTCCCCGCCCTCCTCCCCTCCCCCCCCCTCTTTGGCAGCTGCTACCCCTTCCACAAGGCCTCCTCACCTTTCCCCACACTCCGCAACGCCCCTGACATGTGTCACCTGTAGCAGCGCACACGCTCCACCCCATTACAACGCACTCTACCTCCGTCTCTTCCGCCCCCCCCCCTCACCCGCGGCCTTTGCAGCACATCATATTGCTCATGAGCAGCGCGACGGTGTTACCGGCAATGCCGGAGGTGCAGCCGATGCAGGTGGCTGTCAAGGACGTGCGCATGGAGGAGGCGCCGCCGCGGGAGCAGCCCCGCTTCATCGTTCAAAAGATGCGGCCGTGGGGCTTCGAGGAAGCGACAGTGGTGCTGAGCCCCACCTCGCTCCACTCCCACTTCCATGACCCCACACGCCAGCAGGAGCACCAGCGGCAGCACCGCTCCCCGATCGGCGCGCAGGCAGTCGGGACCGTCCGCATCGAGGACCGCACCGTGTCGACGACCGGAAGCAGCGACTGCAACAGCGACGTCGGCGGCCCTGGACTCGCCGCGCTGGAGGTGCCGCTGTACACGGCGCGTGTCGGGCACCTCATACCAAACATGTTCAAGGAGCACCGCCGGCTTTGCGTGATCGAGGGGGGCAAGGTTGCCGGCACGGGTAAGTCCCACGGCGGCGGCAGACGACGGCCCTCTCGTCACCAGCCGCCGCACGCCGCCAGCTCTGACGGGCCGATGACAATCTGCTTTGCCGACGTCGGTAGTCTCGGCGTGGGGGCGAGCTCGGCGCTGCGGTGCGTTACGACGGGTGAGCTTTTCATCGCGTCTGCTTTGTACTACCGCACCGCCCTGACGGCGGCCACGCCGGCAGAGGAGCCGCGTGAAGGCGCCGACAGCGCGACAAGTCACTCGCGGCGGCGCCGAGTGGTGGCGCTGCCGGCCACCGCCGCTGGTGAGACTTTTGAGCTGGTCTGTCTCTCACTGAAGCGGGGACGTGATGAGTAAGTCAACACAATTTTCTTTGTTTTCGAATCCGTCCGTGCAAGCTCTCTCTCCTCCTCCCTCCCCGCACTGGCGCGTAAAAAAAAAAACTGCGAGCCTCTCTGTGACGGTGACCACCTGCAATGCTGTGCGTCCACTCGTGTGGGATAGCTCGTTCCTGCCAGCTCACTTTTCATCTCTCTCGCTTCCCCCCTTCCCCCTTCTCCCTTATTGGCCCGTGATGGCAGTCACAGACACGCACCCTCCGAGGGCTGCACACCTCTCCCAGAACAGTCAACAAGCCCCGTCCTGTCGTCCTTGTCTAGGACGCCGTTTTCACCACTTGTGTGTCACAGTTTAAGCAGTTGTGCATGGGAGGCACCGTTTAAACCCTCCTGTCGCCCTTTGTGCTCCCTCGCAGCAGCAGCACCACCGCGTTGTCTGGAGATTCACCACAAGGTCTCAGGACAGCGCCACACCAAGGCGCGGGGCGTTAAAGAGGGGGTACCGTCAGGCAGCATGTGCCCCGCCACCGCACAGCAGTACAAGGCCAACGCGCTGTTTCGCGTGCTGGCGTTCCTGGACAACACGGGCACACAGTCCTTCGTGCTGGACACCGAGGTGGACACGAACGGTGCCTTCCTTGATGCCGGCCGCGTCTTCGCGGAGGGCACGGCGATCTCCGCTAATCTCGCCGCGGCCCTCGATGCGCTGCGTGCCAACGTGCGGCGCCTCTTCACGGACGCAGCGGAGCAACACGCGGTGCTGGCAGTGCTCGGCGCAGGCGAGGACAGCTCGGCGCCGTCCGCGTCGACGGGATTCGTGAGTGCCGCTGCTGCTGCACCGCTGGCGCGGCCCGATGGCTCCACGGAGTCCGCGGACGGTGACGCACACGCTCTCTCGAGCGGCACGCTGTCCTCGTCCTCCCTGTCGTCCCCGCAGCCGACGCCGGCGAGCACGGCGTGGAGTGAGGCGGTGCGGCACCCCACCTCGCTGGAGCGCTACGCCGACGACGTCGAAAACGAGATTCCGCTTCACCTCCTCGTTCGCCTGCGCGAGGTACTCGGCATAGACGCCCCGCCGACCGGCACTTCGGAGGGGGCCCCTTCCCCAGCGTGTTGCTGCAGTGACGCCGCCTTTGTGGAGCAAGTGCTGGTGGACGGCCTCGACGAGTGGCTGCGCCGATGCCCCATCGACGAGGTAAAGCGGATGGTGCTCGCCTGCGGGGTGCAGCCCGCCGTGTGGGCCTCCGCCCTCCATCCGCAGCAGCCGTCCTCGCCTGAATCTGCCAGTCACGACACCGCACTGCCCGACGCGGTGGTGGACTTCATCGTGGACGTCATCTTCCCGGTCGCGCCGGCCGTGGCACCCGGGGACGCGGTGGCTGGCGGGGCGGCTGGGGGCGCCGAGGGTGTGCAGGATTGGCTGCTGCTCTCGTACGAGAAGAACCGCGAGGCGTTCGACATCGAGGACGTAGATGAGGATGACAACAACAGCGACAGCGACGGGCCTGCCGCGCTGGCGACGAAGCGAGCCCGCTCCACTGGAGACGACGGCGAGAAGAAGGGTGGCGGTGTGGAGGGCCTTGGCGAGTGGAAGCCACCCGAAGGCGAGGAGGTGCTGACGGCGGGGAACATCGACCGCTACATGAGAGAGTGTCCGCAGCGCGTGCCGAAGGAGGTGCTGCGCGAAAAGCGGAAGCTCCTGGTGGATGCGACGATCACGGAGTTCGAGTTGGAGCACCACTACACGGCGGCGGAGCTCAAGAAGTTTGTAAAGGACGAGTTGGGGAGTATGTCGGCTGCCGGGGCGTCTGCACTCCTCGAAACCCCCGTCAGCGAGGACCAGGTGCGGCTCGCCGCAACGCTCACCCGCAAAGCCCAATTTGTGAAGTGGGTGCTCGACCTTCGCAACACGTCATCTTGAAGGGATGGTGCGGTTCCTCCCTCCTGCGTGTTCTCTGTGTTTCCGTTCTCCTCCGTGTCACCCGTATCTCCCTCCCCCCCCCCCCCCCCGGCGCGGTTCGCAGGTCGGCTGCAGCACGCTGTATGTAGGCGTCTTTGTCCGCGCCTCTCGTGCCGTCTCCGTCTCCCTCCCCCCCCCCCTCTCCCTTTCGCCGTGTCCATCGCCATCACCTGGCACGTCTTGACCAAAGTGAAACGCAAGAACAATCGTATGTGCACCCCTTGCACGTCCAACCAATCCCTCTGCCCCAGCTGCCGCTGCTGCCACCCCCCCCCCTGGTCCTGCACAGGCGGTTGCTGACTGCCTCCATGCTGCATCTCCCTCACCGCATCTTTTTTTTTTCTTGTTCATCTCGCTTGTCTTGCCGTTTTTGTGCCACAGCACGTACCAAGTCACGTGGCTTGCGCGAAGGAAGCGCGGAATACTCATAGACAGCGCACCGTTCACTGCGAGCGCGCTTTCACTCTCCTCGTCAAACTCCAGGGCATACATCACCATGGACGTTGACACGCAGCGCAAGGAGGAGTGGTGCATCTCCCTCCAATTCTTCCTCGCTAGTCGGCTGCGCACGCCGTCGTACACGGTGGCGGTGCGCCAGCACCCGTTCATCCGCGTGCCGCCCATGATCCCGCGCACGCAGTTTCTGCTGGACGGCATCGTGTGGGCCGTGAACGACCATCCGAGCTGGGTACTCGACGCGTGGCTCACCGTGCAGAACCACATCAAGGACACCGCGACTCGCTTCACCGAGCTTAGCGCGGAGCTGGCACGTGCGACCGCCGCCGCCGCCACGGCTGCTTCGAGCAGCGGCACCGTCACGAACGCCATC
This sequence comes from Tiliacea citrago, assembly GCA_963921375.1. Lineage (NCBI taxonomy): Eukaryota > Metazoa > Arthropoda > Insecta > Lepidoptera > Noctuidae > Tiliacea > Tiliacea citrago. The sequence continues at coordinate 2,665,482 of OY992811.1, forward strand.
GCCCCTCGCGGCTCGGCGCTGGACCGCGAGCGAACGTACCAGGCGCACGCCGCCGTGCAAGACGTCTATCTGGCGTTCTGCGTCATGGACGCGCTGGTCAAGAACGTCAGCGCCGAGGCGGCCGCGCGGCTGCACGCTGCGGTGGAGGCGGAGCTGCCGCACCTCGTCGCGTACTTTATGCCGGTGTTTGCGCCCGGCACCTCCTACTGGGTCGCGAACGCCATCGAGGAGTACCGCTACCTCTTCCACGCAATGCTCGACTCGTGGACGGTGCAGGGAACCTTCAGCAGCGACGTGCACCGGCGGCTGCAGGAGTACGTGCAGCACCGCCTGCAGCGCACCCGTGAAGCCGAGGCGGAGGAGCTGACGGACCCGACGCAGCAGTCGCAGTCGGACGTGGGCGGCAACGGCGTCGCTGGGCCGCGCGCAAACAGCACCACTGCCGGCCACAGCAGCAGCAGCGGCGGCGCTGGACACAGCGGCGGTGATGTGTGGGGCCAGAGCGTGCAGCAGATCATCGACAGCACCGCCCGCGTCAGCGCCTCGGTGGTGGCGACAGCGCCGACAACGAACTTGATGGGTGGCGCGAAGGGGGCAGCGGCGACGTCGGCGGCCACCGCTGCCGCCAAGAACGCGGCGCTGCGCTCCTTCGAGCGTGGGGTGCGCAACCCGGACACGGTCGAGCGAACACTCCGCAGCTTCCTCAACTCTATTTTCCCCCCACGGGAGTCCTCCACCGCGCGGCACCGATGCCCCCACTGTGGGGCCCTCTTCCGCGACAGCAAGAGCAAGAACGCGCACTACCGCTGCCACTTCTACTCCCGGAACTTCTTGAAGCCGGAGGAGAAGCTGGTGCGTCTCATGTACCCCGCCGCGGCGGACTTTGCCGAGCACACCGGTGACGTGAAGCGCGAGGGCGTGTTCACGCGCACTGTGGAGGTACTCGAGGAGGCGTACAAGGGCGGTGACCGCGGCGCCGTGAAGATACGGCGGCTCGAGGAGGCACCAGCGGACTCGAACGAGCCGGCGTCGCTCCCATAGCATGGAGAACAGCGCACACCCACCGTGCCGTGTCCTGTCGTCTTTATGTTCTTCTTTCCCCTTATATGTGTGTGTTTGTGTGGTTAATTTGCAGGTGAGACTATGGCTTGATGTGCGCGTGCATGGCGCGTGCAAACTGCGAATGCTCCGTTTTGATGCACTGGAGGTCGAGTCTGAAGACGTGCTATCCGCTTGGACACAATGGCGTACACACACACACACAGACACCTCCTGGGTCTCCCTTTCTCCCGTGTTGAGTGCGGCACCTTTGGAGAAGGTGAGACGCGAAGCCGTCTGCGGTCATGGGCCCGCGATCATGTGCTGAAGCATCGGCGTGGAGGCACACAATCGGCTGGGCGACTCCACCAGCCTCTATCGCACTCACCACTGTTCACCCTCTGTCTCTCTCCTTGCCTTGTAGAGGCCCTGTCAGAAGCACCCACAACACGTCCAGTCACAGTCCAACCGGTGCCGCACCTCCGCTCAGACTTCAACGCACCGGGACACAGACAAACACATACACGCATAAAGCCAACGACTCGGACCCGGCTCGCACGTCGTCCCCGCCTCCTCCGTGCTCCCCCTCACCCCTCCCTCCCTTTTTGCTGTGACCTTTCCCTTTATTGCGCTCGCCCCTCGCCCCTCCATTCTTCCACCCACACAGACACACAGACTTTTTTTTCTCTTCCAGGAGCTCATCGCATTCTACGCACCACCTTTGTGAGTTCGCGTCGCCTTCGCCACTCCCTCCAGTCTCCCCCCTCCCCCCCTGTCATCAAACCCCTCAGGCATGTTGGCCTACTCGCGCACGCTGCACCACACGGCGGCGGCACGCGTTGTGCTCGGCCTCAACGCGGAGGAGCCGTGCACCCCGACAGGCATCAAGAAGGCGTTCCGCGAGAAGGCCCTGACGGCGCACCCCGACGCGGGTGGAGACCCCGACGCGTTCCGGCGCCTGCAGGCCGCGTACGAGGTCCTCCTACGCGAGCACGGCGCGAGCAGGAACGGCGACGACCGCGTGCCCGAGGCAGCGACGCGAGCCGGTGGCTTCTACGCCCACCCACACGCGCAGTGGGACTGCGACGCTAGTGCGCGCCGTGCGTACTGGCAGGACATGCACACCGAGATGAACATGAACACGAACGGGCACGGCAGCCACACACACGCGTCAAACACGCACTACCGGGCGTCGCAGCACCGGCCCAGCTACGGCGAGGGCATCGGCGACGACTTCCAGGCAGACTACCGCGCCTCCTCCTCGTCCTCCGGAGCGTCCGCCGGCCACGGCCAGCGCGGCAAGGGCGCCAACTTCTCCACGTGGTACTTCTACCGCCCCTACGTGTCCGACTACCGCAGCCCGTACGGCACGGGCTTCACGGACGAGGAAATTCAGCAGGCGGCCAGGGAGCAGCGCCGCGGCTTCGTACGCGGCGTGGTGCGCCACGCCTGCATGTGGTCTGGCGTCGTGTTTGTCGTATACATGCACGAGCAGAACAACCGCGTGCGCCGCGCGACCGAGGCGCGGAACAAGGGCTACCAGGACCCCGAGTACTGGGCCCAGCTGCGCAAGGAGGAGGAAGAGGCGCGGGCCAAGAATCGGGGCCCGCTGCGGCTCGAGAACCACTGGCTCGATGCCCCTCTCAACAAGCCCATCTTCGACCTCGCCGGCGACGGCGACGCAAAGGGCGCCGCGGATGACGCTGGCGCCGGCGCGACGCAGGCGAAGAAGGCGGAGGAGCGGCGCCGTCAGGCTGCCGCGCCAAAGCGTGGGATGGTGCGCAGTGCGGGCGGCAGCACCGGCAGCGGCCCGCGCGTCGCGAGCTACCAGGGTCGTCCCTTCACCCCGAACGGCGTCCGCGGCGTGCGCAACACGGCGCCGAAGACGTTCAAGACGTACGCGGACGACATTACGTATGAGGTGGACGACCTAGAAGAGGACTTCTAGCGGGCACTCGACCACTTGGTCTGGGCCTCCTCTTGTTGTTTCCGTCTGTATCGTTCAACAAGGGCACCGTTAGCAAAGGGGAGGAATGTTGGTTGTCCCTCTCCTTTTTTTTCCCTCGTCTTCGTTGTTGAAATTATTGCTGCTGCTCTTCGTCTCTCGTCACTGAGGGCAGCCCATCAGCTTGGCCCCCCCCCTCCTCCCCTCTTCGCCTCTCTCCTCCTGCTTGATGCCGTTTGTATCACGGCGGTCAAGGGGTGCGACGGGTGGGATGGGGAGGGGTGTGCAAGATGAGGCGTTTGGGCTTTTTTGCGAGACGCTCTGCTCTATGGAAGGGTGGAGAGGGTCATCCCTCGCTCTCCTCCCTTCCTCCCGTCTGTGTTGTACGGTAGAGGAACAGCTATGCCTATCAAGTCGCACGCATCTTCACAAGCTGGATGATGCGCGGGTGTGTCTTCTCTCGTCCTCTTTGTGTTGTTGTTGTTTTTTCTAGCTAGCTAGCTATTCAGCGGAACACGCTTTCCCCACACCCATGTACCCAGCTGTAGAAACTGCCTCGTCTCCTCCCCCTTCCCCCCCCCCCCCCCAACACACACCCCCACCCTCCTTCCATCCCCATATCAGCACATCTAGTAGTCCTTTTTTTGCTGTTGTTGTTGCCGCTGCTGTATAGCGAGGCAGGACCTTGCACACCGCTCTTGTGTGTCCTCCTCCTCTCTCTCTCTCTCGGCAAATTCGACCTCTCTTTCCCCTCCCCCCCCCCTGCTTGAGCCTCTCCCCCTCCCCCTCCCCCCCTTCCAACTCTTCTCCCCTCCCCTCTCTCCCGGTGCTTCGCTCCGTCGACTGTAGCGTGCATTAGCGCATGTGTCTGTGTGTGTGTGTTTGTGTATGTGCGTATGTAGGCCCACGAACTCGATCCGCGTTTGGAAATCACTCTAGTGGGCCTTCTGCGCTGTTCACTTCCATTTTTATTGCGTGTTTTTGTTTTTTCTTTCTTTCTTTTGTTTTGCAAGAGGACTGCGGTGTTGTCTCCTCTCATATGATTGCCTCCCAATGGCGGCCAAACCACCACCGCCATCACGAGGCCCATTATTTCACCCACCACCACCACCATCACTCTCCACTATCCAACCCTCTCAACCCTTCCTTCCCCCATCTCCCACCTCATCCCATGCAGCTTTTGCTCTCTCACTCTCTCCCTCTCCGCTAGCGCCTTCACTTGCAGAGCCCTCCCCCCCCGCCACCATCACCATCACCCTCCCCCTTTGTTTCTTTTTTTATTTTGTTTACCAACCATCACCACCTCCTCCTCCTCCTCCTTCCCCTTCCATATAGCCCAACGCCTGTTTTGCAGTGTTTTAGTGTGTACGTTTCTTTTCTCTCTGTGTGTGTGAACGTGGGTTTGTCTTCTGCTCTTCTCTCTTTTCTGTTGGACGTCTTTTCTTTCAGCGGCCCTTCTTTTATTTCTCTTTCTTTTTTCTTCTTCTTTTTTTCGGTGTTGCGCTTGCGTTTGAGTTTCCCCTGCGGAGGCGCCACTCTACCCCCTCCCCCTTCTTCCAGTCTGCGCTTCACCATGCTTGTACTCCACCTGTTCCTACGTTGTGTTGTTGTTGTTTGTGTGCACGTGTGCTTTTTGTGTTTCCTGACTTTTTTTTTCTTTCTCTCTCTCTCCTGGTGGCATCCTCAGCCGTGGGATGTCGCTTTCTGGCCACGACACGCATAATTACAACCCGTCGTTGGGAACGTGAGAAAGCAACTCACGAAGCAAACGCACGACACTGCCCCCCCCCCCCCCACCTCACCACCCCACCTTCCCTCACCCCCCCCCTTGTCGCGTACCTGCAGGAGAAAGTGCACGACTCATGTCGCCCTATAGATGCACCGATGAAAACACACACACACGGAACAACAACAACAACAAAAAAGAAGACACGGAAAAGACGCTGAGTCGAGGTGCGTCGACAACAGGAGCACGAAGCTCTCACGTGTCCCTCCCTCCCTCCTGTCCCTCCCCCTTTTTCTCCAGAGATGCTGCCGCTTCCAGCGGGTAGCACGCAGAGACGGCACGAGCGCGCTTTTGAAAAAAAAAGGCTCATGACGGCGCAGGAGGACCGTGTTGGGCATTGGAGTCGCTCAAGATGAGCGTTTTAAGCGCAGTACAGATCTACTAGGCCCCCAACTTAAACTGCCTGCACCGCAACGGCCATCATGCCTGCGATACGCCGTCGTGTCTTCCACCCTCTTCAATGACCCTCTTCCATCACCGTCTTCTTCTTCCCCTGTGCCCACCACACACACACACATATGTACAGTACGTGGAGTCTGCTCGCCATCTGCGAGAGGCGCTGCACACGTCCAAGAAGTTAAGTGACACACACACACACGCACAGCTCCCGCAACGCCGCGGCATGCTGCGCCGCTCTTCGTCCTTCCACGTCACCATCGTCCGCCCCCTGCGCCACCTCCCTCTGCCGCGTCGCCACTTCTCCCTCACCCATGCCACCGCCGCCGCGTCCGTCGTGACGGCAAGGGCCGTGCACCTCCACACCACACACGAGTCCGCCAGCGATCTCGTTCGTGATGCCTCACGACGTCCACTATCAGAGCCGCCGCAGTCAGACACAGACGCGCGGAGCCGTGGCGGCGCACAGGCAGACCGTGATACTGCCGCTGCTGCTACGGCCGCCGACGCGAGTTCGTCGACGCCGACGTGGACGATGGAGCAGGTGCACGCGTTGCTGCGTCGCTGCGATGCCCTGTGCACGCACGTGCCGCTTCAGTCCTCCCCAGCGTGCCTCACCATGGGGCTCGCGCCCGCCCCCCTACTCCCCCCTCCGCCGCACGACACAGAGGTCGGGGACGCGGCGACACACCAGTGGGGCGGTCGTGCGTCAGCTCGCCACCATCGGCGCGTTAGTGAAGACGTCGCGGAGGAGGTGCGCACACTCCTGGACTGCCTCGCGCAGGAGCCACAGCGACTTGCCGCCCTTCCCCACCGGCAGCGCTTGCGGCTTGTAGCAGAGGTGTGTCGGTTAGGCTACGTGGCCGGGCTCCACAGCCGGTGCTGTGCGCTGTACGTCGACACTGTGCTGCGCGCGCACGAGGTGGGCAGCGGGCTCGACGGTGCGGCAGCGCGGCACGCGATGCGAAGATCTGCCAGCGACGGTGACGTGGGCCCGTCGCAGGAGGTGTTGATGCCGGACTTCGTCGTTGATGCAGCCGCTGCGACATTTGACCTCGCAACCCTGCAGCTGTGCCTCGCGAGCGCCTCGGCGAGCACCGGTGCCGCCAC
>OY992811.1:2671956-2699456 GCA_963921375.1 Tiliacea citrago
GACCATCAGCCTTCGGATGCCACTGAGTGATGTTCAGCACCCCAGTCCCACACGACGAGGCCCTGCCTGCACAGACAACACCCAACAAGGCGTACCAAACGCCGCACACCACGCGCCGGCTGCTCTTTCTACCCTGTTCACCTCGCGTGTTGTGTATCAGGTACTGCTGCTCCTGCAGGAGGGCGAGCACCCCGATTTCATGGCCTACTATCGCGCCTTGCTGCACAGCACGAGCCAGCGGGTGACGCCGCAGGAGCGGGCGCGGTGGGCTGTGATCGCTCTCGTGTGGACCGCGCAGCTGCAGGGCGGCGCGCTTGTGGACGACGTGGTCTACGTGGCCCGCGAAGTGGAGCAGCTCACGCGTCTGCACCACGCGGACGCCTCTGCAACTTCTGCGGCGGCCGCCGCCGCCGAGCCGTGGCGCACGCTGCGCCGCAGGTGGGTGGCTGTGTACCAGCAGTACCCGGTTACGGTCTGGCAACGAGCGGCGGCGACGGCAGCGGAGAGCGAGGAGGACGGTGGGTTGCCGCGTTCGCTGCGCTGCACCCCCACTGCGGCGATGCTTGCGATGCCGCCCGTGGCGTCGCGATTTGTGCGGCGCCGCAGGCTGCTGCCGGTGGCAGTGACCCCGGCGGTCGAGCTGCTGCGGTACTCGCTACGCGCGGCAGGTGCGGCGCAGGCACGTGCGTGGGTTGGGACGGAGGTGGAACAGGTCAGTCGTGGACCCTCAGCCGGAGCCGCGGACCTCGAAGCATGGGTAGACTTTATCGCCACAGTGCCACGCCTGTAGCACCGTCTTGGGTGCGGTGGGGGGGAGGGGGCGTTTTTCGTGGTGCAGTGCAGCCGCGCTCGCCAACCCCGAGCCCCTCGCGTGGCCACGATTTTTGTCGCCATTGTTCTTGTCTGTTGTTGTTGTTGTCCTTCTTCTTCTCTGAACTTTGAGAAGCACGCGACGGCCAAGCGTGTGCAGACGCCGCGTGAGGCGAAGACGGATTTTCTTTTTTTTGTTGTTTTGTTTTCTTCTCTCGTCTCGCTCCCGCTTTTCACCGCTGGCGGGATTCGTCACAGCGCTCTGCCTGCCATCAGAGCAGCAACCACAACGGATACCACAGGCACCCACATGTGTGCGCGCTCGCCCAGGGAGGTGGTGCAAGGCAATGGGCCTGTGCCACCGCCTCCCTTTGCGCTCTGGGCCAGCGTCCCTTCGCCTCCAGATCTCGAGAATCTCGGTGAAGCAGGCATGTCCCGAGGAATGGTGGACTTCTGTTTTTTGTTTGTGTGTTTGTTTTCGCGAAATGTTGACGCATCCCTGACCTGCACCTGACGAAGCCGTGAGCTCCTCCGTCACCTTCATTCACGGCTCTCTCTTCATCGCTTGACCTATGCTGTCACCGTCCCCCCCTCCCTCCCCCTCTCCCACCCCCTCCCCTCCCGTTGTGGTCCACCGCCGTCACCGCCGCCGCCTCTGTCCACCACAACGATCGCTTCCTCCCACTCCAACAAGGACATCAAGCAAGCAACAGCATTCTGGCAGCTTAGCAGGGCCGGCGCAACGAGCGTGTATCAAGAAGTACAACTTTTCTTTTTTTGTCTGTGTGTGTCTCTGTCTGTATTTACGCGTGTGACCTTCTGTAAAGCACTTGCAGACTGTAACACGTGCCGCAACCGCCACCCCACGAACACCCCACACACACCACCTACCAACTATCCAGCACCATGGGAGGCAAGGCGAAGCCGACGAAGCACACGGCGGCCGAGACGGCGCGCAAGAACCACCTGGCCACCTCCAACATGGGCGGTGGCTCGGCTGGCCTGGCCGACCGCAAGGGCGGCGCAGCCGGCCACTCGAGGTTCAGCTGCAAAATCTGCATGGCCCAGGCCCCCGACCTCAAGTCGATGCGCCTCCACTTCGAGTCCAAGCACCCGAATGAAACCTTCAACGAGGCTGAGTTCGAAAACCTGCACGAGAAGTACGGGGGACGACGAAGGGTGTCGCGGTGCATGGCAGTCTGAAGAAGGAAAAGAAGAAGGGCGAGTGAGCGCCACACTCGCTTGTTCGTTTCCCTGAGTGGAGAGCAGGGGGGAGGGCTTTCACGGAAGGGCGGTTGTGACGCTGCTGGACGGAAGTGGTCTGCACACGGGGTGCCGGATGCACGGAGTCCCGCCTTGCCTCTGCCTCCCTCCGCACGCTTACCCCACCTCCGGGCCTCCTCGCTCGCTCGCTCTCTCCACCACCCCCCCCCCTTCCGTTACTCTCTAATACACTCGGCAGACGTCTCCGCTGCCTTCTAACTCAGTTAACCAATGAAGCCGCTTCTCTGCCGGCGCAGCGTGCGCGAGGAAGCAGGCAAAGAACGAAAGGAAAAAAAAGAATGACATCGTACGTACCCTCTGTATGTGAGACTTGTACACATGTTCATACATGGATATACATACACATACACACACCTGCAGCGACACTGTGCGTGTGTGTGTGTATGTGTGTGTGTATATCTATGCATGGGTGTGTGTGTGTGTGTGTGTGTGTGTGTATCTGTGTAGGAGTGTTTCTTCTGTATGTGACTGGCTGCGTTACGCGTTGAGGTTCCAAAAAAAAAAAAGGAGGGGGAGGGGGCGAGCGAGGCTTCTTTCGTCCGTTTCTTTGTTGGGTGGTAAGCATGCCTGAGCAGCGGCAGTGGTCGAAGAAAAGAGAGCGGCGAGTTGCGGCGGCAGGGCAGCGGAGAAGGCGTGCCGTGGGAAGCACTAGGGAGGGGGAAGGGGGGGGCTGTGGGCTTTCACGTCTCTCTTCCCCCCGGCCTCCCTCACGGTCTCTCTATCCCCCACCCCCACCCCCCGCCCCACAAGGCGTTGTGCCCCCTTCCCTCCCTCCCTCCCTCCCCCTCTTCTTCTTCGCTCGTTCTTCTTTTTCGTTGTTTTGTTTTCCTCCTGCTGTCACAACCCTGAAGCGGTCGTGACGTTGCGAGAGCAGACGTGTGCGGGGTGAAACATGGCGTAGGCCGTCCAACGTGTGCGTTGGGTGGAGAGATGAAGGTGTTGCGAACTCTCCTGTCTGTGCACGTGCGACGTCCGCACCGACGTCCCTTCTCTTTTTTGATTCTCCTCCTCCCCCACCCCTCCTCCTGTATGTGCGTGCCTGTGTCTGAGTACCTATTTTTCTTCTTTCCCTCTGTGTTCCTGTCCTTAAGAGTGGTCGCGTCCCGCCTGTTGTCTCTCTCCGCCTCCGCACCTCCCCGTGGTGTCTGCGTATGTGTGTGTGTGTGTGTGGATTGTAGATGCGTGTGCCCCCCCCCTCCCGCACCCCTGAACTCGACTACTGTTGTTGTACGCGATGAGGCAGTCACGTACCGCCTTGGCGCACTTACGTGTGTGTGGCCACCACGATGCAGTGCTGTTCGCGCCGCGTGATGACAACACGCCGGTGAAGGCAGCAGTGTCTGTCTGTGAGGGAGAGAAAGAGATGAAGAGAGAGACCTCCCTCATCGACGAGGGTGCCGCACGTACGTGCAGCGTTTTCGCCTGGCACGGAGGCACCAGCGAGACACACACACACAACCCTCCCTCTCCATTTTCTCCATCCTCCTCCTCACCGCCTCATGCTGGGTCACACACACGCACACACACCTACGCACGGCCCCCCCCCCTCGTCATCTTCGAGGCGTCTACTCACGCCAGCCCGCCTCCTCCGACCTACACCCGCTTTCTCCCCTTTTTTTTCTCATGGGTCTCTTTGTCTCGAAGCTGAGCCACGACAGCAGCGGCAAGCCGCTCTCGGTCGATGTCGTGGCCAGCCGACCGAAGCTGGAGCCGCACGAGGTCGGCTTCCTGCACCTCACCACCCACGGCACCTACGCGACGCTCGCCGCGCACGTCTACGGCGCTGGCGCCCCCGACACGGCCATCCAGGTCAGCCTGCCCGACGGCTGGAGGTGCTGCTGCAGTGCTCCAGCTTGTGCCTGGACAAGGAGGGCTACTTTGCGGTGGCCTACATTCACCGCGCCTCGCGGCACTGCATCATCGCCGAGCGCGGCACGGCCGAGGTGCTCGGGCTGCGCGCCGGGGTCTGGATGTACTTTGAGCAGCCGACGATCCAGTTCTTTCTGGCCGAGCAGTTCTCCAAGGCGGTGCGGCACCGTCTTGCGGTGATGGACAGTGGGCGAAGCGGGCCGTGGTTTGTCTCCTACACCGGCCACAGCCTTGGCGCCGTCATCGCGGGCTGCCGCGCGGTGAGGGAGGGCACGCTGGCCGTCACCTTCGAGTCGCCTGGCGCGCGGGTGTTTATCGAAAAGACGCTGGACGTCACGACCGGGATAGACGAGCACCTCATCACGTACCTGCGTGCGCCGAACCCGATCAACACGCTGAAGCCGCAGTGCGGCTACGTAATTATGATGCCCATGCAGCAGGTGGTGCTGCCGAGCGGCACCCTCTTCCTTGCCCCCTCCAGCCCCACCCTGGTCGCCGACGAGGATGCCGCGAAGCCACCGCAGCGCAGCAGCAGCAGCAGCAGCGGTAGTGGCAGTCTGCGTCAGCGAGCCCCGGCCACGGCTTCGGCGAGCGCTGTCACCGCCGCGAGCGCGAGTCCGGCGGTGGTGATGGTCACCTCCGCGGGGGCACCCGCTACACCGCCATCAGCGGCGTCCTCTGCGACGGCCCCGGCAGCCGCCACGACCGCCGTGGTGGCCAAGGCACCGGGCCGCTGGCGCCTTCCGTCGTTCCGGCCCCAGGAGTACCTGCGCGGCTACCTCTTCGGTGGCGTCGGCATGGGCATCCCGGAGTTGCAGCAGTACGTGAGCAAGGTGGAGCCGATGATTCGCGAGATGCTCGAGCACACGCAGCAGGTGCACTCCATCCACAGTCTGCGCAGCCACTTTCAAAAGACGGACGAGTCTGGCGATGAGGAGGTGGTGCTGCGGTGGCCCTCGCACCTCCTGCAGTTCATGGAGTTTTACAACACCACCCGCGCTCTCGAGGACCCCGAGAAACCAGGATGCGGCGGTCAAGGAGGCATACCTGGGCCTGATGCGGCGTCTCTACCTCACCGAGACGCGCCGGCGCGATTGCATGCCAGTCAAGTACATGGATGCGACGAGTCTGCTCGTGGTGCGGCTCTGGTGGAGCATGGACGCGGCGCAGCGAAAGCAGTGGCCGCTCTCGTTGATGGACCACAAGGCGCTCAACGTTATTCAGCTGCGGGGCGGCTACTTCTGCTCGTACGTGCTGTCCGCGATGCAGGCCAAGCAGTATCTGATGCGCCTCGTGGCCCGCCCCGAGATGCGGGAGATGCTGGACGAGTGGCATCGGCGCACCGGCAGTGATGATGTTAGCACCGCGGGGCTGCAGCGGAGCATGCTGTGACGACCACGCAAACCAAACAGGAAAGAAACAAAGACGGAGAGGGAGGCGTTGACAAGGACATCCCGCCGTGGCCGCACGTGCGCGATGCAGCGTCGACGCGCTGCACAACCACAAGAAAGAAAGAAAAAAAGACAGGCAACCGAGATTGAAGTTCCGTGAGACCGCGGCAAAGGCGTTCTTTGTACTTGCGTACTCGTGCGTTTTTTTTCTTTGTTGTCTTGATTCTGTCGACGGACACTGACGTTCATTCATTTCCTTTCCTTCGACTCCGCCTCCCTCCCTCCTCCCCCTTCCTCTTTCTCACTCTGTACATCAAACACGTGCAGGTCTGCGTGTGAAACCCTTGATCTTGCGCGCTCTGTCGCCTCTACACTCCCCAACCCCCCCCCCCCCCTTCCCTCTCCTCCCCCACGACTGTCGTCGTGGTCGGCGTTTTCTCCGACTCATCCGCTCACGGAGTACGGCTACTCCCGTTACACTCCCCCCCCCCCCCCTTGGCTCGTCCCCACCTCCACCCAGGCGCGCAGCCATGACGATGAACGCGCAGGATTTGGAGGACCTGGCCTCGATGCTGGACAAGAACCGCACCTTCGAGCGGCCAGAGGGACAGGCCACCGGCTTCAGCCTCGAGGAGCACGCAACTGGCAGCAGCGCCGTGGTCGTCGCAGCAGCCGCCGAGGCGTCGCCGGCGCAGGCCAACCCTGCCGGCATCGCGTTGCCGCCCACCGTCGTGGACCACCAGCTGCGTCTCCCGCAGCCGTCGCACGGCAAGGAGGCGGCGCGGCGGCGGCAGCAGACCCAGCCGGCCCGGCCACGCGGCGACGAGGTGTGGACGCAGGCGGAGTTGCACGCGGTCTTCCTGCGGCAGCGTCGCGAGGGCCCCGCGCCGGTGGTGGCGGCGGCGCGAGCGGCGGCGGCGCAGTCGAGTGCGCACGGCGCGGCCGGGCAGCAGCGTGGCGGCGGGCTGTGGCGCCCAGCCGCAGAGGATGCTGGCACGTACGAGGAGCCGGTGCACGCGGTGCTGTACCAGCAGAACGTGTCGGCTGAGGACGTCTACCTCGGCGTCGACTTCACACGCGACGCCTCGAGCGCGGCGAGCGACGGCGTGACGGTGCGGGTGGAGCTGCCGAAGGTGGCGGCCGCGTCGGAGATTTCGACCGAGGTGGACGCGTACGAGCTGCGGGTGTCCGTTGCGGGGGTGTACTACCTCGCTGCCCCGCTGCCGCGGCGGGTGCAGACCACCGGCGCTGACGCCGCGTGGGACGCACAGAAGAAGCTGCTCACAGTGCGCCTCAAGGCCGAAAACGGCGGCGGTAGCGACGTGAAGATTGTCGCCTGAGAAAAGAGGTTCCGCTTTGATGTAAACAAGACAAGTGCCACTCCTCTCCCGATGAGCATCTGTTCATCGACGCACACAACGCTACGCCAAAGATGGGGTCGGGGACTGCGACATGCGTGGCGCCGCCGCCCTCGTGAAGACTGGAAAAAGAAGGAGGCGCCACGGCGGGTTCGATTGCATGAAAAAACGCTGACGCACTGTCTTCGGCTTCCACTTCTCTCCTCCTGCGCCTTCATCCTCCCCCCCCCCCCCCCCATCCTCCTCCCGTTGCTGTGACGCTGCCAGAGCATAAGGCGGCCGACGCCGTAACGCGCACACGCTCGCTTGACACCGTCGGCGACTAGAGCCTGTATCACTCTGCACCGCACCAATTCATAGATCGCGGACACGCAAACCACCACCCCCTAACACACACACACGCACAGACGTCCTCGGGTTCTCTTTGCCTGACTTGTGCTTCATCGACGTGATGGACTACGGCGATGTGTACGGCAGCGGCCGCCCGAGGACGGGTGCGCCAGGGCCGTCGGCGAGTGCGGCCGCAGCGGGGAGCAGCCGACTGTACGTCGATGCACGCGGCGCCGCCGCTGCAGCGCCGCTGAGGAGCGGGCTAGGGCAGGAGCTGGATCGGCTCGTCGGGGGCACGCTCGCCGCGCAGGAGTACCGCGACCGGCTCGAGGCACTCACGCAGAGCGTGCAGGCGAGTGACGAGAAGGTGCTGAACTTGACGCGCCTGGTGAAGCTGTCGCAGGGCATCCAGGAGGAGAAGGAGGCGGACCTGCGACGCCAGAACGAGGAGCTGCGGGCACGGCTGAAGCGACAGGAGCAGGTGACGGGGCAGCTGCAGCGGCAGCTGGAGGCGCTGCAGGCGGCCGTGGACGCGCAGGCGGCGCAGCCGGCGGCGGCCGTGGCGCGGTTGCAGGAGCAGCTTGCGGCGTACAAGGCGCAGCAGGAGGAGCGGTGGAGCACGACGCAGCAGCGGCTTGTCGATGGCGAGGCGCGGTGCGAACAGGCGAGCGCGCGGGTGGCTGAGGTGTGCGAGCAGCGGCTGGCACAGATGGACGGGCGGCTGCAGCAGGTGACGCAGTCGACAGTGGAGGCGACAAACCAGTGGGCGAAGCGGAACTTTGTGCGCTTCAAGGAGCGCGTGGACGCACTGCGTGCCGACCTCGAAGACGTGCGGGGCGGGCAGCAAGAGCTGCAGTCGACGGTGCAGAGCGCCAGCTGCCGGGCTGAGGTGGGGTACAAGAAGGTGCTTGCCATGCTGCAGCAGAAGACAACCGAGGCGGACGCGCTGACGTCGCTGGTGGAGAAGGAGCTGCAGCACCTGCAGAAGGTTGCGCGGCGGCACCAGATTCTTGCCTCGAAGAGCATTACGCCGGCCATCGAGTTTGACGAGAAGTCGTACGACGCCCTCAAGTTTGACGAGAAGTCGTACGACGCCCTCAAGTTTGCTCCCCGCGGCGCCTGACGACGAAAACGAGAAAAAAAAAGCCACCGCCGTTGCACGTGTCATACATGTGCCTGTTACACCTTCCCATTAGATCAAGCGAACGAAGAAGAAAAAAAAAGAAGGAAGTGGAGCCTGCAAACTCGACACACACACGCACGTGCTTAGACGCAGCAGCCGGCTGCCGCTCCTGTGGCGCATGTTTTCCGTTTCTCCGGTGAGCCTCCAAAAAACCCCTCCCCTCACCCCACCCCCCTTCCCCTTCCACAACCCAACCAAAAAAAAGCGAGAGAACATGGCCCGACGGCGGCGACGGTTGGGGGTGGCACGCGGCGTCGAAACGCAGGTGAGGCTATTCGGGTGCCCTGGGCCGCCCCCGACGGGACGCAAAGGGCGGGGTAGGCCGTGGGAAAGCCCCCAGCGGCGCCCTGGCAGCTTCAGGAGTGGCAAATAAACTAGAAGTTTGTTGAAGTAACCGTCCTCCATAGCGGACCGTGCTCCCTCACAAAAAAAAGGAAGAGGATGACACCCCATTCGAGATGCCACCCTGACCAGTGAATCCCGCTAAGGGGAGGCGGACACGTATAACCGCACGCGCCAGGCTCACATTTATATCCGTTTGTGCCAGCACAGGAGACACCGCATAGTCACCATACCCAAGTGGTTACGGGGGTTGACTCGAAATCAACTGCGATCTCGCGCGTAGGTTCGAATCCTGCTGGTGACGCATTTTTCTGGTGCCCGTCTAACTAGCGTCGCGTTGCAAATTGTCGGCAAACCTTATGGCAGGATGGCCGAGTGGTCTAAGGCGGGAGACTCAAGTTCTCTTCTATTCGTAGGCGCGGGTTCGAACCCCGCTCCTGTCACCTTTTTTTTTTGCCGCCCCTGGAGGTTGCACGAAACAGCACCGCGATGCACTGTGTTTCCCGCCTGTTTGATCGCCCCGGAAAAGAAGGGGGGACTTTATGCCGACACGTGAGCTTCATTGGCCCCCCCCCGCCCCCATCGCAGCCACCAGGTCCCCATGGCCACCAAGGTGTGCACTGCGCTGCCGACGCTGGTTGTGCAAGCCGAACTCGAAAGCACCGCCAACACCCCCCCCCCCACACGTCTCGCTCCGTCTCCCGATGTTCTTCATTCCCGAATTTATCTTTTCGGATCGTCGCCTTGCCCTGAAGCCGTTGCGAATAAAAGACAGAACACTTCACATAGAATTATGCACGGACCTCACCCTGCGCACAAAGGGCCAACTTCGTCTCGCACGACCTGAAACCTCAAGAAGTAAGAACAACCGATCCCACTATTCGTGCAAAAAAACTTGCCCGTGCTCCGAAATAAATGCAACCATATTTTTCTCGACCAATTCCTCTCCTTCTCAGTGTGCCTTTCCATCACCCACACACACACAAAAACTACACAGCGCGGTGCATTTCCTGTTTTTGAACCATGATGAAGCGCACTGCTGCGGCGTGGGCGAAGCGATTCGATGTCTGCGTGCTCGGAGGCGGACCAGCCGGCATCGCGGCAGCCCTCCACGCCTACGAACTGGGCAAAAAGGCCTGCATCGTCGAGGAGGCCCGCATCGGCGGCGCCGATTTTTGGAACGGCGCTCTGCAGTCCAAAACTCTGTGGGAAATGGCCAAGTTTGCGCGCTACACCATGGGCAACACATCACACCGCTTCATGAAGTCAGTCGGCGAGCTGCCAAAAATCAAGCACGAGAACCTCCTCAATGCCATCACCACAGCCGCCAATACGCGCGAGTCGCAAACGCTTGAAGCACTTGCTAACGCCGAAGTTGAGCTCATATCGGGCTTCGGCGCCTTCACAACCCCCAACAGCGTCACGGTTGTCAAGAAGGACAGCCCCGACGAAGTTGTCGAGGCCGACTATTTTGTGATTGCCACCGGTGGGCAACCGAGGCCGCACCCGACGGCGATCGCAGACGGCAAGGTCGTCTTCACGTCGGACGATATCATGCTGCAGCCGCTGCCAAAAAGCGTCGTCATTATTGGTGCCGGTGTCATCGGCTGTGAATTCGCCTCTATTTTTGCCAATTTCGGCGAAACCAAGGTGAACATCATCGAGAAGAGCAACAGGATTCTACCCATGGAGGACGAAGACATTGCCCTGTTTGTGCAGACACTGCTGGAGCAGAAGAATGTGTGCTTCCATCACCACTCCTCCTTAGAAAGCAACAGCATCAAGGAGGGCAAGTTCCACTACACGCTCAAGGATCTGCGTGATAACTCTCTCCACGAGCACGTCACCGACAGCGCCCTCGTCTCCATCGGACGTGTGCCAAACGTCGCCAAGCTCAATTTAGAAGCCATCGGTGTAACCGTCGAAAACAGCCGCGTCGAACGGGACGATTTTCTGCGCACCAAGCCGCACAAGCACATTTACGCCTGCGGTGACGCCTGCACGCGCGTCGCCTTGGTCAACGTGGGCGAGCTCGAGGCTCGTGCCTGCATCGAGCATATGTACACCCCCTGCCCAGAGGACCAGCTCCAGCTAAAGCTCGACAATCTGTCCACCATCATGTTTCTCGACCAGGAGGTCGCCGCCGTCGGCCTCAACGAGCAGCAGTGCAAGAAAATGGGCATCGGCTACAAAATGGCGTGCTACAGCTACGAATACGTTGGCCGTGCTTTAGCGATGGGCAACACGCGGGGCTTCATCAAGCTCGTCGTGACCAACGACAAGAAGATGCAGGTGCTCGGCGTCCGTGCGGTTGGCCCGCACGCTAGCAGCATCATCGAACTAGCGTCGCTCGCAATTCACAACCGTGAGTCCGCGTACGATCTGCGCAACCTCCACGCCGCCTACCCCGCCATCACGCAAGGTTTCCAGGAGTGCCTGCACATGCTGCTCGGCTCCTCGATTTTGAAGCCGGGTGTATTTCCGCAGCTCGTTGTGCGGGAGTGGAACCCACCACGTTTTGAGCACGGGCGTGCCTACGCAAGCCAGAAGTGAGTATTCCGCTTCATTATTCTTGCCAGCGCGCGCCTGCTTCCGACAGCACTGCAGACGAAGCAAGAGAAAAGAAAAGGGATTTCCGCAGAGTTTGCTGCCGCTATATACATTTATTCTCTCTGCTTTCCCGTAGCGCACTTGCTCCCCCACGGTCATCTCTGGCATTGGCCGTGGTGTAGTTGTTTTTCAACACTGTTCCCGTCGCGACTATTGAACGATTTCACCCTTGTCCTCCTCCTCGTTTCAAAGCCAACGTTGCTGCAAAAAAAAAAAGGTGGACATCAAAAGATGTTATTTTACCTCGTTCTACGAGTACAGAAAGAACAAAGGAAATGCAGTCATTCGTTGGTCAGAGACACGATTCTCACGGCAAGGGTGCCCCCTGGTTTTGCGCTGCGGAAACGCAGACCTTCGCACACGAGACACGAAACAAAAAAAAAGGCGACCAATTTAACAAGTCCCTTTTTGGTGATGTTTTCTGGTTCTCCTGTCAGACCGTGCCCTTCAGTCAAAAGGAGCTACGCAGTCGAAATGCCAAAGAAGGATGCCACCCCGCTCCATGCCCTGCATGAAGCGCCAAAAGTAAATCCAATAAAATACCGTTCGTGTTGCTCCTCTAGTGTTCTCTCTTCCATGTGCTTCATTTAAACTATGAAAACGTCCTGATGTTGCTTCTCTTCTTTTTTTTTTCTTGCCACCACACTCTGGCCGACTCGATAATTAAAAAAAGCGGCGCTTGTTTATCTCTGCTCTTGCGCGTCACGGTGCGCAAACGTTTTCTTTTTTTTTTTCGTCTCTAGCTCATTCACTTCGGCAGAAAAAAAAATGGCAGAGGGTGCTCAGCAAACGGTCCAAATCGGCGAGGAGGATTTGCAGGCGGCGCTGAAGATGCCCATCCGCGCGCATGTACGCCTCGTCGGTATCGAAAAAACGCACCCGTCCGTGGTGGCGAGGGACTTGGAGACGATTAAGCGCTGTGGCACAATGCAGGAGGCTGTCGAGGCAATCACGGAAATTCGCAGCCGCTGGATTTCTATGGGTGTCTTTCGCACCGTGCAGTACAACTTTGAGCCGACCGCCGATGGCGAGCGGAACGACGTGTGTGTCCGACTTGATGTAGTGGAGGAAAAGCCAAAGAAGAGCATTGGCGTTTTCACGACGGACACCTCCATTCCTGAAATTACGGTGGCGCTGGAGAACATTCTCGGCGGCCGCTATTCTGTCAAGGGCAACTACATCCCACCTGCGTCGCGAGTCCACTCCGTCTCCTTTTCGTTCCTTTCCAACGTCCCTCTTATCGGCCAGAACGCGGAGTACTACATGGGGAGGCGAACAGAAAATAAGACGTATCACCTGGCCAACGCCGAACGCGTGGAGGAGGTGAAGGCTACGACGACCAGCCGAAAAGGCAAACTCGGGTCGGAGCTGACAGTAGGATTCCAGCGGCGCACATTGCTGACAAAGCACATGAAGGATATTCCCGCCGAGCACGGGAGCGACTTTGTCGCGACGGACAAGGGCTATATTCGTCACCAGTTGACCATCACCAACGTCGCCCACCACGCCAACCCGTTCCTCTACAACATGTACCCACTGCCTATCTACGGCTCACAGGTTAGTCTGTGCAACGAGTTCGCCGGCGGCCCGGTTGGTGGCGACTTCTCGTTCATGAAAAGTGAGGTGCAGGGATCGCGGTACATCCCGCTCGGCCCCTTTTTTAGCCTTCAGCTGAGCGCAAAGCTTGCTGGTATCTACCCCTTCTTCGGGGGGCGCGTCCCCTTAAATGACCGACTTTTCCTTTCCAACTGCCACGTTCGTGGCTTCAAATCTGTCGGGCCGTCGACGCTGGACTGGGGCGGCAACGTTAGCCGCTTTGCCGCGACAGGAGGAAACGCTCTGTGGGCAACTTCAGCGAGCCTCAACTTCCCGTTTCTGTTTTTCCCCAACAACGGCATCGCTTCGATGCACGTCTTCGCCAACGCCGGAAACCTGCGCATGATCGAGTCACTGGACGCGCTGCGGGACGGGTACCGCTGGCTGCGTGACTGCGCGTGCTCGGTTGGCGCCGGCATTGTAGTCACTCGCATTCCTCTGTTTGGCGTGGCTCCTAGCGGCCGCTTCGAACTTAACGTGTGCGTGCCCCTCGGTGTTGACAAGGAGGGCAACGTTGTGTTCCGGAACGGTCGCAAGAGCCTCTTTGACCGCTTTCGCTTTGGACTGGTGTGGTCGTCTAATTTCTCCTTCTAGTGTGAGTGCGCGCCGTAGGAGACGTGTTTCTCCTGCATTTTCACATACCTCTTTCGAGAAGGGAATTAAAACACGCAACAACAACAATACCAACAATAGAACGCACGGGGTGCGACACGGCACAAGTTATTCTCGCGGCTTCGCGAGGTTGCGCCTCGTGAAATATGCAGAGTGATGGTGCCGCCTGCCACGGCTGCTTTTCCATTGACAAATCTGCTGGGAAAAAGCAAATGATGCTCGCAAATGAGTGCAACCAGCTCCATTATTTTCTTTTACTGCAGCTCGAAGTCTGGCGCTCTTTAATGACCACCACGTGGAACAGCTGTTTTGCGCTGTGGGAAGTGCATCTTTTTCTCTCCAGCCTGCACGCCTCTTGTGAAACGCTCAATTCTTTTTCCCGCCATTTCATTTGCCATGGACTCTTTTTTTTCTCGCTCAGAAGTGGGACGGCGAGCATTTTGCATTCCTCTTCTCAGCTGCGGCCGCGCACCACGCTCCCACGCTTCGACAACAGAGCGAGGCACACGTCGCCTCGACTACGCCTCCCTCGCCTCGTTTCGCACAACACACACACACACATGAAAAGAAGGCACAGTAAACGATAATAAGAGAAGAGGACACACACACACACACAAAAAAAGAAGGACTGTGCATAGTCGTCGCTCAGGTTTCTTGTTTCGTCTGCTCCTTTTCCATTCCTGAGCTAGCGTACGGTGCAGCTCGGCGTGCCGGCGGCTTTTCCTTTCCTTTCCTTCTGGGGACATTTTTTTTTACGTGCTGCCTTCACGATCGACATCGCAATGCTTGACACTCCAGGTGCGTTCATAGGCGAATTCGACGCCCTCGACGGACCAAAAGTGACCTACGCCTTCGAGTACTTCGATTTTCACCGCCAGGCGGCCAACAACTCGTCGGTGCGCCAGCTCCTGTGCTTTGTGGAGGGGGAGGCGCTCCTCGGCACGCACGTGGCGAGCGGAATGGTGCATCGCGAATGCAAGGAATACCTCAACTCGGTGGCGGCGCATGTGTTGACGTCAAATGAGAGTCGCGAGGAGCGACTACTGTACCAGGAAAGCGGCTGCCCGTGCGTCGGTAGTTTTGTGTTCAGTGTTCCCGACATCGTCGCACGCGGCGAAAAGCGTCGTTTCTGCCTCATTTTCCTGCACCCGTCCTACCACGATCTTGTCGGGCGGTGGGACTACATCAGCAGCTTTGTCGACGTTTTGCTGCAACGGTGGACACAGCGCGCGACGGCCCGGTACCAAGCGGAGTACTCGACTCTTG
Organism: Tiliacea citrago; assembly: GCA_963921375.1. NCBI lineage: Eukaryota > Metazoa > Arthropoda > Insecta > Lepidoptera > Noctuidae > Tiliacea > Tiliacea citrago. Next base: position 2,686,608 of record OY992811.1, read on the forward strand.
TCAATCTGGAGCAGCTGCGCGAGGAGTCACGCCGCAAACCACTCCGCCGCCTCACGGAGCTGCTTGCCAGCCTTGAAAGCGGCGCTGACAGCCCGTTCACTTCAACCGAAGCGCAGGACGCAGCGCTGGAGGACATGCACTGCTACTTCGACATCCTCTTCCCACAGACGCTTTCTCAGTCTGTTCCATTGGGGTTTCACGACAAGGCTGCCGCGCAGTGCGAGGCTACTCGACTGCTGGAAGAGCGCTTGCCCCTGGCGCAGTCCACAATCGAGCGAGTAGACACCGACGCGGGTCACGTCCGCGACGCGGATGTGGTGCTGCCGCACTTCGCCAAGCAGCTGGTTTTCGTGAATTCGGAGATTGTGGTGAAGCCGCTGCCGCTGTGGCTTCTGCAGCTCTTCTCTGACGCTGTGACGGAGGCCGCAGCGGAGGTGTCTGTGCACACCCTTCTCCGCGCCCTCTTCAGCGGCAACCAAATTCTCATCACCGGCGACGACGCCCGTCACTGCGCCAGCTTGGCCATGTCGCTGGCCTACGCCCTTCCGCCGTCGCTGGCAAAGATGCACCTCGGGTCGGAGACGTACCGCATGCCGTACGAAAGTCGGCTATTGACGTTCTCGCAACGCGCGCTTGCCGAGCACACCTTCGCTTCCTCTCCTGCTGCGGTCGCAGCGCACGCCTCGTCGAACGTCGTGAAGCTGTACGACATGGAAGCTGACAGCATCGTGCACGTGCGGGTCGTCGGTGAGCGCATCTGCGCCGTCGAGGACTGCGAAAGGCTGCGGCGCGCCGCCGAGCAGCAACAAGCAAGCGAAGAGCCGGCGCCGACCACGCTGGAAAACCGGATCCTGACGCTCCTGCTGCCGCACACGGCGCGCGCGCCTGAGCGGAGCAGCATTGCTGTTTCGTCGCTCCAGCTGATCACCACACAGCTCCACCAGCTCGTCAGCGAGTACGTCGTCCGTGGCCGAGTCTACGGACAGCTCTTCTCAAAGCAAGAGGTGGACGCGAACAACAGGTCCCTCGCCCCAACGGCGTCGTCGCCGATCGCGACGTCCGCAATGTCACCGTCGCGCACCAGTGCGGCGTCGCCAACCGGACCGCGCCACTTCTCGTTCTCTGGGTTCGGGTGGCGCGGCTCCCTCTCCGGCGGCACTGCACAACCTGCTCAGCTTCGCGCCACGGCTTTTGCCTCGAACATAGGAGGCGCAAGTGGCGCAGAAGACTCAGCGTGTGCCTCGCCAATCGCGAAGCACGCCCATCTCTCGGCTGCCTATGGCAAGCAGTTCAAACAGCAGCACTACGTCTTCTCCAGCTTTGCCCCGGCGGACCACGCGATACTGATCTTCTTGGGCAGCGCCTAGCACCAGGTCACGAGGCATCTCCACGCTGAGCAGAATCGCCATTTTTCTCTTCCCATCCTCGAGTGCTGGTCCCACTGTTGGCAGCCACGTGCTGCACAACGAAGGCAAAAAGCAAAAGCTGCACTGGCCTCTTCCCCCTCACCTTTCCCCCGCTAACACCTTACCTGCGGCACCACACACCGCCAGCGCTGCTTCCAAAGCGAAAACCAAAAAAAAATGAAAAACCGACAAACAGCAAATGCGTGTGTGTGCGGTCAAGACCCAGATGCTGAGATATGCGCTCTGGGCTTGGTTACTCTCCTCGATGTCGCGCGCCGTGAATGTGACCATTGTAGTTCACCGGTCATGGGTCGAGGCAAGTGCTGCTGCGCCGACAGGGTTACGCCCTTAACTCCCTCCCCCCCACCCCCGCCACCTCCGCGAACCTTACCGCTGCATGGTGCCCGACCGTTTTTTGCTTGGCCCAAGGCGATGGCCGACTCTTTTTCCCCCGCTCTAGTTGACGCTGTGCTTTTTTACTGTTTCCTCCCTTTTCTACCGCGCTCCGTTTTCCGTGTCGCTCTCCTCCCACCCGCTCCCCACACACACGCGCCGCGTTGACAAACGTACTCCTCCCAGCTACCAGGCATCATGGCGTACAGCAAGACCCACTCCCAGAGAAGCTCGCAGTCCTCTGGCGTCACACTGCACGACATCGAGCAAATCATCGCCGCGCTTGACGAGGACGCGTGGCTTGGCCGGCGCCGCCGCGGTGCCGTCAAGAGTCACGCGGTGGCACCACCGTCGGCAGCCAGCGAGGTGCACGAGGTGTACCCGGCGGTGCAGGCGCCGCCAGCGCCGTGCCACCCGTCTTCGCCGCCGCCGCCAGTCCTACTGGACGTTCAAAAGACCACGCCTGAAGTGGCGTCAGTGCAGAGGCTGTCCATGACCTCGGTGCTGCCCGCGCCGCAGAGCTGCTTCCCTGAGCCCATCCGCACCGGCCAGTTTGTGCAACGGAGTCTGGGCCGCCCCGCCCCTGTTGGCTCGCCGCTGACCAGCGTCTCGAGCAGCCCTCTGCCACCAGAGCCGGCGCATGCCGAACGTAGCACTCCGCCCGCGGCCAGCGACGAGGGACATCAGGATGTACGCAGCACCTCCTCCCACGCTTCCTCGTACACGCCCATGCAGTCCGTGCTGGTGCCAACGGCAATGCGCCTGCAGGCACGCAACACGCTGCTCGGCTCGCGAAGCGCTTTTGTACCGACTTCGTGGTCGATCGGGATGCGGCCAATGAGAGAAAGTTTGTCCACCAGCTCATCCGCCTCCGTGGCCTCAGATACGTCCCGGCGGACGGGCTTCTTGTTCCCGCACTCGTACACGCCGTCTACTGCCACTGACACCTCGCGCGAGGCGACTAGCAGCCGTAGCGGCGGTACCATGCGTTCAGAGGAACGAAGCAGTCCAGAATGCGGCGGCACCGCAGAGGAGCTGCGCGCAGTTGCTGCTTCTCTCCCGTTGACCCCGTCAGCCGAGGCGACAACTGGAGAGGCGTCCACAGCACGCAGCCCGTCGCAGCGCACAGTGCCGTCCCCGCCGCCAGTCGTTGGCCTGCTCCCGCGAGTGGCGTTGGCGGCACCCGCCGAGGACGTTATAAAGCCGTGGTCCCCGCCACTGCCCACAGCTGTTTTTGAGTTTGTGCGATCAGCACCGGCATCGGTGCCTGCGCCGCCGCAGAATTTGCCGGCAGCGGAGGACACTGCCGCATCCACGGCGCCGCCGCTCGTCGATGCAGGCGGCGCCGAGTCGGCAGAGCTGCTCGAGGCCCTCGCTGCCACGCCACCGCCAGGGGACTGCGGCGCCGGCACGCGGCCCCCGACACCCACCGCGGCCGATGGCGCAGCGACGCGGCCGCCATTGCCGCCACACCACGGCACGCCGGCTGCGGCAGCGCAGCCCGTCGCTCAGGACGAGGTACCTGCAGATGAAGTGGCGCCTTCCCCCACCAGGAGAGGTCGCCTCTGGCTCTGATGTTTTGTGTGCCGCGCTTGTGACCAAGCAAACACCAGCGAAGGTCGCCCCGGCCAGTGTTCCCGCTCCCGCGCCGCTCGAGTCGCTGTTCGTGACGCCGTGCCAGCCGACTCGGACGTGTCAGCAGCGGCACTCCCTGTGGTCTTGCCTCGGCCTCCGCCTCCGCCGCTGCCCTCCGATCTTGCACTTCTTCGGCCGGCGACACCACCAATAGCAGCACCACCACCACCGCCACCCTCGGCACTGGCGCCACCACCTCCAGCACCTCCCTCATCGACCCCACAAGCGCCGCCGCCGCCTGCACCTGTCCCACAGAAGGAGCTGCCGCCACCACCCCCGGCGCCGCCCGCAGTGGGGTTCGCCGCACCAGCACCGAAAGTCACCCCACCCCCCGCACCTACCCCACCCACAGCTCCGCCTCCCTCGGCGCTGCCCCCACCGGCACCGCCTCTGTCGTTTGACCACACCACAGACAATTATGTCGAGACCCTTGTGAGCAGGCTCGCGCTTCCCAAGCCGCCACGTAGTGCACCACAGCCGGCACCACTGAGTAAGTCGTCCCCGATGGCGCCGAGGGGGACGAGTCCCGGGGGCCCTGCTGCGCGCTCGCCAAGCGGAAACACGTTTGCGCGTGTCGCGGCGCTGGAGCGCTTCTACTAACGGGCCGCGTCAACCAACGCAGTGGAACGAGCTGAGCCGGCCTGGTAGATTTGCCTCGGTGCTGCGACGGTGCTGTATTGTCCATTACCACTGACTCAAGGACCCACCTTCCTCCTCTCGTTGCACCGCGCCGCTTGTTGGTCAGTGCGAGTGCGCTGAAGTGGCCTCTGCACCGTCTGCGCCGCCCACGTCCACGGTGCCACGCCGCTTGCCCCTTTTGTTTTCTCCCTCGTCCCGACGTATTTCCTTTTTTTTCTTCTTCCGTTCCTCGGTCTGCCTCGGCGGTTCGTTGACGCCGTGTGTGGCTCGATTTTGGCGATTTTTCGCCTCTGGCGGACAAGCGCACTAGCGCTCTTCTCTTGCTTTCACGTGAGGACCACCAGCCAGGTGCGATGGACGTGCCGTGATGGGAAACTGAAGAAGGGGCTGGTGACGCGGAAAGGTTGTTGCACGCCTAACGTGGGAGAGGGGGGGGGGGTGCATGAGTGACGGGGAGGGTGTCTGCTTCTTCTCCGCAGATTTGTGAAGCTAGTGGAGGTTCCCACATCTCAGAGAACACACACACACATACACACACACAAGAGAAGAGAAAAAAAAAAAGACAGAAGCAAGCGCAAGAGCGCGCGTTTTTCTGAGGAACTGGGCGAGGGAGGAGGAGGAGCGACCGAGCTTGGGAGCAGGGGGGGGGGGGCATCATGGCACCACGAACGCGTTGGTATCCTAAGCGATGCTGTGCTCGCGCCCTTCCTCCTTCCCCCCGCAGACAAATCCATTGAACGCGCGTTTGCCTTCTATTCGGCGAGACGAACGGAAGGGGCGGGCGAATAAAGCTTTGGCGTTGCGGTGCTGTGCACGTCCAATCCTGCGACGTCCTCTTCACGAGCATTAGCATCTGCGCCTCCTTCCTGTCGCCACGATATGTGCCGGCAACACTCTAAAATGCACTTGACTCGCTTTTTCTCACCCATCACTCACGTACTTCACTACCATCTTCTCCTTTCCATGCGGCGTGGCGTCCAAACGTCGCTCACCTACCGCCACGACTAACGCTGTCTCTCTCCTTCCTTTTTTTTTTAAACACCAAACTCTTTCTGCTCCTCCGCAGTCTGTAGCAAAGATGACGATGATGAGCGTTCTCGCGAACGCGCTTCGCACCATTGCGAGCGCGGAGCGCCGTGGCAAGCGCCAGGTGCTCATCCGCCCCTCCTCCAAGGTGGTGATCAAGTTCCTACAGGTGATGCAGAAGCACGGCTACATTGGCGAGTTTGAGATCATCGACAACCACCGCGCTGGCAAGATCGTCGTGAACCTGAACGGCCGCCTGAACAAGTGCGGCGCCATCTGCCCGCGCTTCGACTGCGCCACGACCGACTACGAGAAGTGGATGAAGAACATCCTCCCCTCCCGTCAGTTCGGCTTCGTCGTGCTGACCACCTCGCTCGGCATCATGGACCACGAGGAGGCCCGCTCCCGCAACACCGGTGGCAAGGTGCTCGGCTTCTTCTACTAAGCAGTAGTAGGCCGCGCTGAGCCGTTCTTGCTCGTCTCCAGTGCAGGTACGTCTTGCTACGACAAGCTGGCCAGTCTGCACGGCCGGTAGTCGAGCGCCGTGGCGCTCGTGCTGGCAATGCAGCTCGGCAGCGGTTATCTGTTTTCGTGCTTTGCTCTCCTTTTCTGTTCTTTGCAATTTTCCCCTACAAAAACAAGACCCACACACACATGCAAGACGACGAGAGTGCCCATGGACGTGACGCAGCCGCAGACACGACCCCGGAGCTCCCACCGCGGCAGTGGCGGCCGTTGTCCCGTTTAGTGGGGCAAAGCGTGATGGTGCCTGCCACAAACTGAGAAAAAAAAAGGCAATGGAGAGCGGAAGCGATGTGGAGTGGTGGTGGGGGGTTTGAGAACTCGATTGAGCTCTGCTGTGCATCATGAATGGGCCGTGCAGCACACTTGGCCTTGGTCTCCTCTGGCCCTTCCATCACCGTCCCCGGCTCTGCAAGTCCCCGTCCGCCTCCCCTGCTGGTTTGCCGCCACCGCCGCGTTGCGCCTACTTGTCTGGTCCCAGAGCCACCCTCGAGGGCGTGAGCTGAGTGTCGCTAACCGAGAGGCGTAGGCACCTCTAGTGCGAGATCCATCTATCCCACCTCTTTCGCCCTTCCCTATCGCTCGCTTGACCAACACAACCTCTGTGCGGCTTACTTTCCACACTCGCAAACATACAAACAAAAACCGCGCACGGCCGAAAGCGCAGCAGTGCGTCAAAAAAAGAAAAAGTGGCGCGTTCTCGCGGTTGTTCTCGTACTCTCTCTCTCTCTGTGCCAGGCTCAGCGAGGCCCCCTCGTACTGCATCACGGCCGGAGGGCACGGCGCAGGAGCCAGGCAAAGCCGCCTTCCAAAGCACGCAGCATCATCGCCGCATCCTTAATTTTGGGGCTTGCTGACGATCGGCGCGTGTGGAGCCCCCCCCTCCTCCCCCCAAACAAAACAGCTATCGGCGCCACCTACAGGTCTTAAATAGAAACCCAGGCCGTCTTTTTTCTTCCCTCGTCCATCTGGCTCCTCACGTTCTAGTCACTGCTGCTACGTTGCTGGTGCTCTCTGTGTGCCGCCTGTCTCACTCTTCCTTCTCTCTTTGACTTCGACTCTGCCTTGCGCCTTGTGTGTGTGTGTGTGTGTGAGCTTTCCTTTTCTTCTCGGTGTTGACGTGAGCACGTGAATTGGTGTTTTCTTTTTTGGCGTGCAGAGATTCTCTCGGTTGACTCACGTGACCGGCAACCGGTGCTGCTGCACTCGCCCCCCCCCCCCCCCCCGATCGCTGCAGCTTCAAAGAGTGCGCGTGTCGTTCTGCTTTGCTTGCACACGTCGCGGGGGCGCTGCGCAGCCATGGACGTTCCCGCGACCCGACCAGAGGTGACGACCACCGGCATCTACGGTGAGGAGCTTCACCAAATCCGCGAGCGGCTGGCGCGCAGCGATCTGTGCTGGTGTGGAGACCTCACGAGCCGCACCCAGGTTCTCCTCGTTGGCCCCAGCAACGGCATCGCCTCCCGCAAGCTCTCGGTGGCCCGCCTGCGAGGCCTGCCATGCGTCACGCCGGCGTGGGTGACTGAGGGTGGCTGCGCGTTGGAGTGCACCGACCGCTTCGACATTGGCCACGCCATCGCTGCAAAGGAGGTGTGCAGCACTGGGCTGAACCACCTCGAGCGCAGCCGTGTGCAGGCCGTCTGCGCAGCGCGCGGGGCCTCGTACAACGCGCTGCTCACGCGGCACTGTGGCGTGCTCGTGGCGGCGGCGACAGCACAGGCCTTCACGCTATCGGCGGCGCCAGTGCCGGCGACCGCAAGCGACAAGACCCGCTTTGCGCGGAGGCACGGTATTCCGATTGTGCTCATGGAGGAGTTTATGCACCGCTACGGTGCGGAGCCGCTCTCCAGGCTGGTCCACGAGATGCCGCCGCTGAAGACTCCCAGTGGGCTCAGCCGCAGCAGCAGCAACACATACACCGACGGCGGCGGCGAGCCCCGGCCTGACTCGAGCTGTGGCGGGGCCGCGGGGCCGTTGATGGGTGCCTCCGGCTCCAACGAGGTGCTCGTGTGTGGCTCAGTGCGGCCGTCGATGCTGCCGGCGCAGTCGGCCACCCCCACGCCGTGTTCGAGCTTCGCCGGCGGCGTCCGCGACTCGTGTGGGACGAGCGACTTCTGGGGCAGCGCCGCGGAGAGCGTCCTGCCCACCGCTGTGCAGCCGTCGCTGGCCTCCATGTCGCCGGCGTCGCAGTGCCTGCCCACGGCGTGCGCGCCGTCGCCGTCCTCAATGACGTGGCGACCGCTGGCCGACGAGTTTTCAGACGTGGTGGCGTACTGCAGCCCACCGCGCCGGCTGACCACGCAGCGGCTCGACGTGCTGAGCGGCATGAGCATCACTGTCACGGCGCAGCTCACGCCCTGCACGACGCACGTTCTCGTCCTCGGCGACGCCGTCGAGGAGTGCCTGTTCCCACGGCCCGGCCTGCAGGTGGTGTCGTGGCAGTGGATCGCCCAGTGCCGCCTGGAGCAGCGGCGGCTTTCGTGCAGCGGTTTCCGCGTTCCGTGTGCCTTCCGCCCGGTGGTCACCTTCACCGGCCTCGCTCCAGCGGAGCGGCACGCCGTCGTCGCCGCCCTGCAGCGCGCGGGACTGCCCGGTGAGGTACAAGACGCCCTCGTGCTCGGCAGCAGCAACAGCGGAGGGGGCGCGGCTCGTGGTGCGGCTGGTGGCGCTCCTGGCAGCGGCCCCGCGCTCCTGCCGCGTAGCACGACCCACCTCGTCGCGCCACCGAGCCAGCTCCTTGCCTCCCAGAAGGTCGCGGTGCTCGCGCAGCACCACCACCGGCACGCCAGCCAGTCGCGTCACGCCAAGGCACTCGTGACTGCCGCGCCGCCGTGCCGCCTCGTCGGGGTGGACTGGGTGTACCGCTCGATCCACAAGGGGCAGTGGCTGGACGCTGAGCTCTTCGAGCTCGAGGTGCCTTCCCCGGAGGCTTTTGTCGTCGCCGCAGCAAGCCGCGCCGCGGTGGCGCCTGCAGTCGCGGCACCTCCTGCAGCCCCGCTCCGCGCTCCGCAACCGTCGCAGGAGACCCTCCCCGCACGACCCGGCAACTCACAGCAGTCCCGCGCCGCGGTGCCGCCGCCTGGCACGGCCGCTCACTTATCGGCCTCATCCTCGCTGATGGCGTGCGGCCCACCGTCCCTGAAGAGGGCAAACGCGGTGGCGCCACACTGCGCTGAGCCCGGGCCCGCCACGCCAGTCGCCGTGCAAGAACACAAGGAAGAGGTACAGGTGCCAGTGGAGGAGGAGGGGGAGGACGAGGAGGAAGCGGCCATGTCGCAGGCACAGCGCGCCAGCATCGCCGGCCCAGATGCGAGTGGAGGCACCCCGCAAGCCCCATCGGGTCCGCAGCGAGTGCGGGACGAAGACGACGAAGAGGCCGGCGGCGAGTCCCTGTCGGCGGCCGCCGCGGTGCGCAGCGCGCTGCAGGCTATCCACGCCACCCCGCCGCAGCCGTCACAGCCGGCCCTGTCGCCGTCGGCATTGGGCAGGCTCGGCGTGGAGGGCGGCGTGGCGGCGCCAACGGCAACGCAAGAGAACGAGCAGCCACCACTGCCGCAGCATCTGCTACCGCCCGGCGACGCGGCACAAGTCTCCTACACGTGCCTCACGACTCAGTACTCACCAGGCTTCGAGGTTCTTCTGGGGGAACTCGAGGCGGGCCCAGTCGGCGCACTGCTTCACGCCGGCTCTGCCGGCGGCGTGGTGCCGCCCCGCGAGGAGGGGCAGCAGCAGATGGTCAGCATGCAGTCCTTCCTGGCCACGCTGCCCTCGGAGGACGCGGCGGACTGGTGTGTCGAGCAGCGAGCCTTTCTGCGCCGCACCTCGGCCCACACAACGGCCATCCAGTCGGCTACGGAGCAAGCCGTGCCACCGCAGCTTCTCGGCCGCGCACTGTCCGATGACTCGCAGGTTGTCTTCTACCAGATGAGTCTCTGCGAAGAGGGCAACCGCGGCGTGCCCGTGGCGCCGCCACCTGTGGCCGCTCCGCCGACGGAGGTCCTGGACGTTGACCACACCCACACGGCGGAAGTTGCGGTCCCGCCAGCAGAGCCACAACACTCCACCTGTGCGGCGCCTGTGTTTCTTGTCACCAAGGATGTCCTCAAGAACGACTTCGACTGGGACGCCTTCGCCGCCTGCTTCCCGCAGGCGCAGCGGACACACAAGCCAGAAACCTGCACGCACTTCATCACGGCCGAGCCGTCCAAGACGGAGCAGTTCCTATGCTGCCTCGCCGCCGGGCACTGGATTCTGACGCCGGCGTACGTGGCAGCTTGCGCGCAGGCTGGCTACCTCGTTGCGGAGGCGCCGTACGAGTGGAGCCCAACCGTGGCCGCCTCGCTTGGCTGCCGCGCGTCGGTCGTGTCGCTTGTGCGCGGCTGCTGCGTGCGGCGGAAGGCGGCGCGGCTGCCGTTCGCGACGTGGCGGGCGCGGGTGTGCTGCAGCAGCGCCGCCCGTGCGGCGAGCTTCCTGCGCGTGCTGCGGAACGGCGGGTGCACGGCGCTAAAGGCGGCCACGCCAACCGAGGTGCTCGCGGCCCCTACCTGGGTGGTTGGCGACGCGGGTCGACCGGCGGAGGTCACGGAGCTCGTGCTCGCCGATGAGGACATCTTCACGGAGGCGGAGCTGGAGGGATACGCGTCACTCGCGGAAAGCAGCAGGTGCCCAGTCCTGCGGATGGAGTACTTGGTGCAGTTCCTCTGCGATCCTGACACGCCGCGGGCGAAGATGGACCTGCTGCGCTACGTGCGGTCCTGCAAGCGCCCGCGTACGGAGCCAACGACGACCGTGGAAGTCGACTAGCATGAAGCTGTTGTGCCTTTCTCGGGGGTCGTGTGTGTGTGTGGGCCGCTCGTAGAATGTGACTTTTTCCCTTTTTTTTCTTCCCCTCCTCTCCTTCTTCACCTTGTTCTTGTGGCACCGCCAGCTTAGACTCCTGTGACGGGGAATGCACCGACAAAGCAACCGACTGACAAACCCACCAGACGGTTTGCTCTCATCTTTTTGTGTGTGTACATCTCTCCACCACACAACCCCCCCCCCCAAGAAGTGACAGTGATGGTGTCCACATGGACCTGATCTGCCAGTCAAAGTACGAAAAGGCAGTTGCGGAATACAGAGACGACGCCACGGAAGAACGGCCGTCAGATGCTCAATACTATGCCCTCGGTGAGCAGAAGTGCCTGCAGGACACCTTTCCTGTCATGCAGCTGATCAAAAACAAAAAAAAAGTGAATCGCACGCAGATGCAGTCAACGCTGGAGTCTTTCTTCTCTTTTTCCCTTCACCGCCGCTTCCACCCATCTCTCTCTCTCCGCCTCGGCCCATCAGAGCGCACACAAAACCCGAAGCGCCTCGCACGCGTCCTGCGAAGTCGACCAGCAAAAAAAAGAAACTTCGTATGAAAGAAGCGGGCGCGTTCGTGTGCTCTTACCGCTCCCCGACTCCAGTCGTCTTTCCTCGACGTCTCACACACACGCACACACACGATGGACTCCTCCTACAACGCGCAGCAGCAGCAGCAGCAGCAGCAGAAGGCGGAGCACGAGCAGCAGCGCGAGACGCAGCGCACACTGGGCCTTCCGACAAACTACCGCTTCGAGATCGATAAGTGCATCAAGCGCATCAAGGAAAAAGATGCACACCGGGTAGCGCTGCAGTTCCCGGAAGGGTTGCTCATGTTCGCCGCACCCATCGCCGACATCCTCGAGGAGGCAACCGGGGCGGAGATGGTCATCCTCGGCGACGTCACGTACGGCGCGTGCTGCGTCGACGACTTCTCGGCTGCCGCGCTCGGCTGCGACTTTCTCATCCACTACGGCCACAGCTGCCTCATCTCGATCAAGGATTGCGTGGTGGCGAACATGATGTACGTCTTCGTCGAGATCGACATTGACGTGCAGCACTTCATCGACACCGTCAAGGCGCTGGTGCCCGCCGACGCACGGGTTGGGTGCATTGGCACGGTGCAGTTCATCTCCTCCATGCGAGCCGGGCTGCGCGTCCTGCAGGCGGAGCACTTCACCCACCCCGTGGTTATTCCACAGAACCGCCCGCTCTCGACCGGCGAGGTGCTGGGCTGCACGAGCCCCAAGGTGAACCCCGCAGAGGTGGACCTCGTCCTCTACGTCGGCGACGGCCGCTTCCACGTCGAGTCGTTCCTCATCGCCCACCCCGGTCTAAGTGCGCTGCAGTATGACCCGTACAAGAAGACACTCTCGCGCGAGACGTACGCGACGGACGAGATGCGGTCCCTGCGGCGCGACGCCGTGGAGAAGGCGAAGGCGGCGCAGAGCTTCGCTATTGTGATGGGCACGCTCGGCCGGCAGGGCCACCCCCGTGTGGTAGACCGCATCATGGCCCTCGCGCAGCGCCAGGGGAAGCGGGTGACGCTGCTGCTCATGTCGGAGATTTTCCCGCAGAAGATGGCGTTGCTGGAGGACGTGGACTGCTACGTCCAAGTGGCCTGCCCGCGGCTGTCCATCGACTGGGGCTACGCCTTCGATCGGCCACTGCTGTCTCCCTACGAGGCCGAGGTGGCGCTCGGCAACGCCGAGTGGGGCGTCGAGTACCCGATGGACCACTATTCTCGCGGAGGCGGCAACTGGGCCGTGTACACGGACAAGTCGCTCTAGCCCACTTGACGAGACCGCAACAACAAGACGCTTCCTGCTCTCGTCTGCTCGCTCCGCGTCATTTCAGGACCACCTACGGCTGTCATGGAAGCGGCGGCTGACATGAGCGCCTCTGTGTGTGTTCGTGTGTGTGAAGTGGACAAGGGGCGCGTGCATGAAGCGCTTTGCCGTTGCTGCTGCTATTTCACTTGGAGAATTCCAAAAAAAGGTCCGCAGATTCCGCGAAGAACACCTTTTACATTCCTGTTTGCTTTTTGTTTACTGACCAACCGCTGCTCAACAGCATCGGCGTCAAGACCCTGGTGACTAGGGTAAACCAAGTCCCCCATGGTTCTCCGCTCAGTGAACGTGCATCCACTGTCCACGACGTGTAACTAAGATGCTCTACCCCTAGTAAACCAAGGTGCAAAAAGAAAAACAAAGCACAGACACTCACACATACATACACGCACACAGAGACAGACACAGAGGGCCCAGCAACGAGGCAGGAGCGCCACGTCGTCGACGGCTCCGAACTCGGCGTGTCTTTCCGGTTGGTACTGCTCGACTGCGACACGTGCTCTCCATTTCACGGCCCACTTCGACGACCCTCT